>VZTU01030070.1:124-49665 GCA_013400835.1 Zapornia atra | reverse complement strand
CAGCCTTCTCCTCATCAGTTGATGATGTTGATGACGTACCCTGTTGCTGGGATATGGAGCAGCAGAGGCTCAGAAGCTGAAGGCAACAGGAAGGAGTGGACATTTATGAAAGAGTTGGTCTGTAAGAACGTTTCTGTATGTGTTTTGACCTTGGTATTTGATTTCTGCTGCCTTCCAGTTGACTTCATGTTATGGCACACAGTATCGTCTGGGCTCTGCTTCTGCCTAGGGGAAATATGGACTCGCAGGAGCTCTTGTGGGTTTCATCTGATATTTGTCAAGAGAATTTGTGATTCTTCTTGTTATAGTTGAAATGGGACTCAAAGAAAACAAAACAAAACAAAAACCAAATGAAAACAACAAAAAAAACCCAAACAAAGCAAAAAAGGGTTCTTTTTTGCCTTTTTTTTGGAAACCGTATCAGATTCGTGGATTACATTAATGGCATCCAGCTTGTTCTTAGGTTTTTTTGTGGTCTGTATGTGGCGTTGCCCTGGGCTTGAGACATGAGAGCTTGAGCTAGCAGGGCTGTAGCAAGACTTGGCACTGTGAGCGGAGTGCATGTGTCACACAGCACCATCCATCAGCTCAATCAGGAGGTCATCACCTGCAGCAGGGAGTTCAGAGGTACCTACATGTTATTTCTTTTTCCTTATAAACACACTTAGAGCAAGAACTCTTCAAGATACCCAAACATCGAATCACATGAAAATAAAACTGAACTAAACAAAAAAACCCCAAAGACCCATCACCACCACCACCACCAACAAAATCTACCTTTGGATGTTTAGATCCATAATCTGTAAATAACTGCAAGCTTGATTCTGTGGTGTGGTTTGAATTAAGTGTTTGCTTGTGTTCTGCAGGGTTTGGAGCCATATATTGCATAGTGCTTAAATTTGTTGCTGGCATGTTCAGACCACGATATTCTAATGTACGTGTCCTGAATTAGATAATACTACTGAGCACCCTTTCTAATTTTCTTAATGTTGTGAGTCATTCAGCTTCTGGGCATTAGTTAAGTTGTTACATAGATGATTTCCCTCATAATTGTAGACAGTTTTGCTGCCTTGTTTTTCTCTTTTTCTTTGGCAAACAGGATTGTTTCACTAGTGGTAATAGAGTTGCCTGTTGCTACTGCGAGTTTAGCCAGCTGTGAAGCTGCACTTAGGTTTATTATTACCCTGCACTTGGTCATGAAGTGCAGCCTATTAATTATTTCACTAAAACGTAGTCAGTGGGCCCGATCCTGTGGGACAGTCCACTTTCTCCTGCTGCTTTACATTTCCATTCATTTTAATGGCAGTTCAGGATGGGTTTTTTTTTTGGTTTATGCGTAATTTCCCTTGGCTGTCACAGCCTGTTCCTTCTAGATACTTCAGTCAATATTTTCCACTGTTGATTAAATTCAGGTTGCTGCTCAGGAGCTGTCATTGTAAGTTCTGGTCTCTTATTCCTCCCGCTCGATGCTGTAGTTGAACGTTGAGGTGTATGGGGGTGGAGGTCAGGGGTGCCACGCTTCTGATTCACTGCGGAGCGGCTCTCCAGAATAATACCCATCTTTAAGCATTAAAATGTTTGACCTGTAACCTGCCTTGGTTGCAGCATTTGACATAATAGCTCCATTTTGATTTATTCTTTTTTTCCTTTGACTCTGATTGGTATTGCAGTGGATTTGTTGGGAAGTTAATAGCTATCGTGACAATTTTTATTTTCTAAATGAAACAATGCCCCCTGGTGCTCTAGGATTCCAGAGGTCTGATTTTACAGTCAAAATAAAAATAAAACCAAATAAAATCTTTCCAGGCAGATACTTCTTGTCCCTAAATCTGCCAGCTACCACTCAAATGCTGTCACTGTCACTCACAGGGGATGGAGAACACTGTCAGCACTGAGCAACAAAGAGAAGTCACAAGGAAAGTAACAGGGCATAAAAGCACACTTGAAAAGAGACACACGTCGGTTAGGCAGGGTAAAAGCAAATTACAGAAGAGAAAAATAAAATGAAAGGGTCAAGACAAGGAACTGTCTAATGAAAGGAACAGTCAGAGAAAAGTAGAATTAAAACTGCCTGCTTAATGAAATGTAAAATCTAGGTAGTGATAGAGAAGAAGCAATAATGTTAAAAAATTGAAGTACTTTTTTATAAAAAGGTGGAATTTAATAAAGGTATTACAGAAGAAAAGAACAAAGAGAGTGGGGAAAATATGCAATCAAGGGCATTAAATAAAAATGGCAAATCTAAAAAAGAAAAGCATATAGAAGGTATATAAAAAGTACATTAGTATTAATTAATATTAGAAAAATAAGAAATGTCGTTCAGTATTTTCTGTGCACTAACTAGATTATTAATGCAGAAATTTAAACCAATATCCCTCCAGAGTAAAAATATAAGCAAAGCTGGTCAGCAATGAAATGAAATGGTTGATCTTTCTTCGGCTTATCCTGTCACTGGCTTTTGGTTCTTTAAAAATTAAGATGATAGATGACAAAAGGATTCCTGATAGGGACGGTGTGTGTGTGAACCAGGAGAACACCGCTTGTCCTGTCTGCAGACAGCAAAAGCCTCCAGTGCAGCAGCATGCCTTCTCACAGCCTTGCAGCTGATGGGAGCCTCAGCTCTTGAAGACCATCGAATAGAGCAGAGACTGCCATGAATCACCATCTCTGATGGAGCACGGGGCTATGAACACTGCCAGACTTATCTCTAAAGCCAAAACTGGTAGAAAAAAATGAAGGCAGAAGAAAGGCAAAGGAAACCACCCCATTGCTGCAGCTGCAAGATGTGTTAACAACCCATGCTGTCCAGTTAGGGTTGTTTTTTTTCAGTCACAGGCAAGGATAAAATAACACAGCTCAGAAGCAGGGATGTTTGAAAATGGCTTTAGGTAGCTTTATGTTCCCACAGTCCTGGAGCAGCAATGAGTCAGTCAAGTCCCCCACTGTAAGTTAAAATAGCCTGAAGGCTGCTCTAAATCATTCTGGCTGCCAGTGACCCTGCAACAGCTGAAAGAGGGGTTGCTGGGGCATAGTGAAGCCTTGGCTGTACTCCTCTTCCTTTGGCCATGTCCTCTAGCCTGGCCAGAGGAGCTGTTGGAAGCAGGGCAAGAGGGAATCAAGCGAGAGGAGGAGTAGGGGAAGCATAGGAACGGGCATGATGGCTGTTCTGCTGGAAGACCCCTGCTTTTGCTCTGGCTGGCAGTGGTCCAGCAGCTTACTGTGGTGGGAACTGATCCTAGCAAAGGCAAGGGAAATTCTGTGGCTGGGCAGTGGCCAGGTGCAGTCACAGTGTTTGTTTTTAATAATGTGTTTTGCAAAGGCATTTTTGGAGAGTTCTTCAGATGTAGAGTCCCCTTTCCCCAGGAATCTCATCGTGGTGGTGATGGGTGTGTAGGCCCTACACATTGACAGGTTTTCTTATTCTGTGACCACTGTGGTCGGTTTTGTTAGTGTACCCATGTTAATCAAATATTATCCCTTACCCAGTGTCATTTGGCCTGGCAGTAGCAATATTTAAGTTAATGCTGCTATGTGGATTTATACCATTGAGTCTAGCTCATTATTTTAATTTGGCTAAATGTATATCCTAGATTGGGAGGAAAACATGAGGCTGTTATATATTTTTTCCTTTCTTTTTTTCATTTAAGAGGAAAATTCTGAAGTATACAAATACCAAATATCAGCAATAATTTTTTGTTTAGTAATCCTAACTTCAGAAATTTACCGTTTGGATGGTTTGATCCTGTTGTCAGGCACCCTGTATGTGATGGAAGCTGCATTGAGAGTGTGTTGTGTTCCCAAACTCTTCTGTAAATGTCCCAATCTTGCTACTTCAGTGTAAGCAGTGTGGCTTAGAAGATCACGATGCTTTCCAATCCAAAGTACGTACATCCTGAAACCTTCCCTTTCTCCCACTAAGCATTGAACAGCCCAGCCTTAGCAGTGGGTAGCCATCAGAATTGGAATGCTGTCAAACTGATTAGTAAAAATGGGTTATTGAGTGGGCTGATAGAGGACATCCTGCTGCAGAGGAAAAAATATTATCCCTTTTAATAATTCCTTAAAAGCAGTTCCTGAAAATTCATTTTCAGTTAACTCAGAATTCCATGACATGCAACAGAAGTAGAGTGATACTTTTAAATACTGAGCAAGACCATTGGTCTCGTAAGTAGTAGGCATCTCCTGTCTTGAATATCTCTGCAGTTATGCAGAGACATATGTATAACCTGCACATCCAATGTAAAGGATATAGGTTATAGTTCCAGATGTATTTTAATAAAAGTATAAGAAGGCTGGCTAAGCCTCTGTGAAGGCAAAGATAAAAGGTCACTTGCTGCCTCTAGTTATCTGAAGCAGAAGGTTATGATGCCTTGGCCAGAAAATGGTAGAAGAATGGTAGTTTGTAACCACAGCTGCGGTGTGCGTGTGAGGGAGTGCAGATGCTATAATCCATCATTAAGTTTAATGCCATTGATGCTATGGCTTATAATGTCTTAGCTTTTTCTGATAATTTGGAACAGAGGTTTTTAAAGGAAAAAAGTAGTTAGTTGGTTGTATGTCAACACTGGTTGACACAGTCAGCAGCTGAGGACTAGATCTTCAGGGTGTATATTCGTTTAGCTCAGTTGAGGGCAGGAGAGTTGTGTCAGTCTGCACTGTCCTGAGGACACCCAGTACCATCGGCAGGAACCCCTTACATGGGAACAGTGGAGTTCCTTGGAAGAGATTCAGTGCTTTGCTGCCAGGAGCTTCAGCACCAGCAGTGATCCTGAAGATCTAGCGCTGCCAGAAGAGACACACAACCTCTGTCTGTTGCTTTTAATCACAACTGAGGGGAAAACTGTTTCATGTTGTCTTCAAGTCTGAAAACTGCTAACATCCCAAAATGTTGAAGATCATCTGATTCGGTGGGATTGGCCTGCTACTGTTTCCTCCCTGGCCTCTTTAGGCAGGACAGATTGCAGCAATTAATGCTGGCGTGTTTGAGCTTGTTCCAGAGGCTTGCCTGCGTCTGTCCAAACACAAAGACCTTCCTACAACGTGAGCATTTCATCCCATCCACAGGAATGTCTTAAAAATACCTATCGGCTCACTAGGTTGAGCAGTCATTGCAGCTAGTTCTGGTTCACAAAACAGAGGAATGTTTATGGAAGCTTGGGGGAAAGTGGTGAAAACTGGATACTCTCTGCACTCTCGAATGTGTCAAGCAGTTCTGGAGAATACTTCCAGATGTATTCCTTTGCATGGTAGAGCGTGCTGAGCAGGTATCTTTGATTTAGCAGCAGGATGGAGCTGAAATCATGTCCTGACATGAGAGCATTTTGGATTATTTAATAGCTTAATTTTTCCTTGGGGATTGATGACTTAGTCTGTCATTTATTTGTTTGAGATATTTTACGATCTGATGATTTCTCCTCACATATTTTAGTCAGGCATATTATGTATCATTGTTGCTTTATGTTTGCTATTACTGGGAATTAATTTTTCACACAGTATCTTCATTTAATTATATAATATGATCACGTGCATTTTGCATGAATAGGAAAAATCTGTTTTAATTTAACCATTATATATTTTGCTATCTTGGGTTTCCTGGTTAAAATTCCCAAGTTTTTTGTTTTAGCATAACAATAGTCATATTCTTTGCTTCTTATATTGTAACAAAAGCACTCAGATGTCAGTTCATAGATTGACATAATCAGCTTTGTCTCTTAATTAGAAAAGAGAATAAAGCTGTTTAGGGGTGTCAATAAAATGACAGATGTATCATTAGCAGAAGGCTACATTGGATCAGAATGGTGCAAATGCTTGGAATGGAAATGTTAAAATTTTTTACTGATAACCTTTCATTTCTCTTTTTCTTAGGATTTTTTTCTAATTGAAAAATAATAAAACCAAAGGTGCACAATGCAGCATATAAATGGAACAATTACTGGTGATGGAGAACATAAATTCCTTCTGTAAAGACTCAGACATCTAAGTAGAGCTATAGCTGGGAAAACCTGTTACTCGGGATCCCTGCCGACCCTCAAAACAAAATTCGGCATAGCCACTGCACCCTTGGGCCATGCCTTTGATGCACTCCTTGTTGTCTCTATGATGTCACCAGTTGTTTATGAACAACAGGATAGCATGTAGATTTTAATATGCCATTCAGGACACAGCCCACACCTGACTTCTTGGTGCAGCACAGGACGTGAAATCTTGTCACAATTCATCTGAATAGTCAGGCTAGAATTGACTTCAGTGTGTCCATCCTTTGCATGTTCCTCCATCAGTTTACAATGCTGTTGATATCCACCCTTTGATATAATAGAAGGCCATTGTATTTGTAAGACACAGTGGCTTTCAGGTGGAACAAATAACAGTTGCAGAATCTGACTGAATTCCAAATATTCATGTACTGGGACAATGGGAAATACATGTGTCGGGGTTTAGGCATACAGATGGAAACAGGATTGCAAGCTACATCTCTGATCTATCTGAGATGGGTCATCCCAGCAGGATCTGACGTCCAGGGCATTTGCAAGACCCAGCATCTCATATCAAATTTACTGGCAACCCAAGACAGGATTTTCTGACTTCCTACAGATCCAACTGTCTTCTGGCAAGCAATATTAAGGTCCTTCAAGGAAGAAATCTGGGCTGTTTTTTCTATTTGGCATCAGTCATATGACAACATTTGAGGTGCAAATGAGCTAGCTGCGGATCAAGTAGCCAGCCACCTGAAAGAGCACCCTTGAGCATACTCCAAAACACCCACACCTACAGCTTTCTGTACCAGAGAAGTGGCTGTACACCCAGCCTCGGAGGCATTTCAGCAAGGAGGATGATAAATGGGTGAGCCACCTGGCTGTAGTCCCAAGTTTGCGTTCACTTCTGCATAGTAATATTAACACGAATGAGGTGTCCTGAATTTTGTCTCTTTGTCTGCAACCACTTTCTTTTCATTAGAACCTGCAATACTCATTATCTCTCCAATAGAAATGTCTTAAACTTCTGAGATTTCATGAAGCATTGGCATTTCCATGAATTTTGTGTCCCATGTATAGACAGCAGCCTCATCAGCAATTTGGGATTTAGCATTTAATTACGTGGGACTTCAAAACAGGTGTAGTAGTGCTCAGCTGGAATAACTGGTTGGAAAATATCAAGCATTTCTTTAATAAAATTTCTAATTCTGAAATTCAAGCCTTTTACTTGATGAAAAATGGAAATTACTGTTACCTGTGCCAGGGAGTTTAGATCTATCCTATATCCTTGAACCAAAGTAGGAAATTACTCAGTTGCCAAGGTGAGTAACTCTAGCTCTGGCATGCTGTGTGGTGAAGCACTCCAGTGCTGCACACAGGGTGGGTTTCCTGAACCAGAGAACCTCCGAGGGAGCTGAGAGAGCTGCGAGGAACTTTCATCTTGCACCAAATCATCTGAGGAGACCCAGGTGGAGACAGGAGTAACGGTGCAGCATTTTGTGTGGAATGGCATGTAGGAAGGATGCTGACACTCTGTCAGCTCAGCCAGGGCACTGTGGCATCCACCCCACAGAAAGCCACATCATCTCCAAGCTCTGCACCCACCACAACTGACACAGCTTCCTAGACATAGCTCTGGTGGGAAGATGTTGCCACCCAGGTGCCAAGCTGAAGGGTGTGCCATGCTCTTGCATCAGTACCAGATGTCAACAGTGAGCATACCTGTGGGCGTGTGCCCAGTGGGAGGAACTACAGGAGGAGATGAGTAAGTTGAGGAAGACTGGGGAGTGCACGAGAGAGACTGACTACTGGAATTACACCCTACCTACCCAGGGACAGCCCCAACAGGCAGGCAGGGTGCACAATATGAAGGATTTGTTTCTCCATCTGGGTCAACACAATGACTTAAGGGATAGAAGTCAACAGTGGCAAGTTTCCGCCCAGTTCAGAAGACACGTCTGCCCTGTGACTAGCCCACCTTCCCAGGTGCCCTGGCATAACAGGTACAAGGCTCTACAAATGGAACCAAACAGTAAGGAGGAAAATGGTTCAGCTAGCTTGGAAGTCAGCCTATGCCCTGTTTCAGTCCTGGTTCCATAAAGAGACGAGTCATTGCCGTAGAACACAATGGATGGCTATGAACTCTTCAGAAGGGAAATGCAAGGAAGGAGAGGCCATTTGTGTTAGGGAGTAGTTTGACTGTCTAATGCTTAATGATGTGACAATAGGGTTGAGTGTTCATGGGTACAATCCAGGGGGGAGGTCAGCAAGGCAGATATCATGGTGAGAGTGTGTTATAGACCACTCAACCAGGATGAAAAGGCAGACAGAATATTCTGTGAGCATCTGTGTGAAGTCTCACAGTATCCCTTTTTTTTGTGGGGGACTTAAGGTACCAGATGTTGGGTAGAGAAAAAACAGTCTAGGAGGTTCCTGGGATCTGTGAAAAATAACTTCCTGACACAGATGCTGAGGGAGCCAGCTAGGGGAGGCGCCTCACTGGACCTGTNGTGGGGGACTTAAGGTACCAGATGTTGGGTAGAGAAAAAACAGTCTAGGAGGTTCCTGGGATCTGTGAAAAATAACTTCCTGACACAGATGCTGAGGGAGCCAGCTAGGGGAGGCGCCTCACTGGACCTGTTGTTTACAAACAGAGAAGACTTGTGGGTGGTGTGAGGACTGGAGACTATCTGGGTATAGTGATCATGAGATGACAAGAGTTTTCATTTCATGGAGAAGTAAGGAGGAGAAGGTTAGCAGAACTGATACCTAGGACTTCCAAAGAGCAGACTTTGACCTGTTTAGGAGACTGGTTGACAGAGTTCCTTGGGAGGCAGTTCTGAAGGGCAAAGGAGTCCAGGAACGCTGGACATTCTTTAAGAAGGAAAACTTAAAGACACAGAAGCAGGCCGTACCCATGTACCAAAGAATGGGCTGACAGGAAGAAGACCAGCCTGACTGGTCTTCTTTAGCTAGAACTCAGGAGAAAAAAAATAGTTTATAACCTTTCAAAGAAGGGGCAGGCAACACAAAAGAACTACAAGGATGTTGTGAGCTTATGAAGGGAGAAAATTCAAAAGGCCAAAGCTCTACTAGCACTTAATCTGGCTGCTGCTGTACAATACAATAAACAATGTTTCTGTATATACATTTAGCAGCAAAAAGAGAGCTAAGGAAAATCTCCATCCTTTATTGGGTGCAAGGAAAACACAGTGGCAAAGGATGAAGAAAAGGCTGAGGTACTTAATGCCTTCTTTGCTTCAGTCTTTAATAGTAAGAGCAGTTGTTCTTGGGGTACCCAGCCCCCTGAGCTGGAAGGCAAGGACAGGGAGCAGAATGAAGTCCACATAATCCAAGGGGAAATGGTTAGTCACCTGCTACACCACTTATACACACACAAGACCATGTCTATGGGGACAGATGAGATTCACCCAAGGGTACAGAGGGAGCTGGTGGAACTGCTCATCAAGCCACTCTCCATCGTTTATCGTCAGTTCTGGCTAACTGGAGAGGTCCCAGTTGACTAGAAGTTAGCAAATGTGACACCCAGCTACAAGAAGGGCTTGAAGGAGGATCTGGGGAACTACAGCCCTGTCAGTCTGACCTCAGTGCCAGGGAATGTTTTGGAGCCATTCATCTTGAGTTCTATCACACTGCACATGCAGGACAACCAGCTGATCAGGCCCAGTCAGCATGGGTTTAGGAAAGGCAGGTCCTGCTTGACTAACTTGATCTCCTATGACAAGGTGACCCACTTAGTGGATGAGAGAAAGGCTGTGAATGTTGTCTACCTAGACTTTGGTACAGCGTTTGACACTATTTCCCACAGCATTCTCCTAGAGAAACTGGCTGCCTGTGGCTTGGACAGGCATACTCTTCACTGAGTAAAAAATAGGCTGGATGACCAGACCCAAAGAGTTGTGGTGGATGGAGTTTATTCCAGTTGGTAGCCAGTCATAAGCCATGTTCCCAAGAGCAAGGACTCAAGACTGTGGCCAGTTTTGCTTAATGTCTTTATCAATGATCTGGACAAGGGGATCAAGTGCACCCTCAGTAGGTTTGCAGGCAACACCAAGCTGGGCAGAAGTGTTGGATCTGCTTGAGGCTAGAAAGGTTCTACCTTTCTGGATCTGGACAAACTGGATCTATGGGCCAAGGCCAGCTGTATGTGATTCAGTAAGACTCAGAGCTGGGTCCCTGAAAGGAGGTTGTAGCCAAGTGGGGTGGGTCTCATCTCCCAAGTAACAAGTGATAGGATGAGAGGAAATGGCTTCAAATCTCACCAGGGGATGTTTAGATTGGAAAAAATTCTTTGTTGAAAGGGTTGTCAAGCACTGGAACAGGCTGCCCAGAGAAGGAGTTGAGTCACCATCCCTGGAGGTATTAAAAAGGCGTTTAGATGTGGTGCTTAAGGGCATGGTTCAGTGGTGGATTTCACAGTCTAAACATGTGATTTTATTAAATTATGCAATTGGATGTTATCTGGGGTTTTTTGGGGAAAAAAATGATGTTTCAGTAAATCTAGGATAGGCAAGCCTTGGTCTCTTCAGAAAGATGATCCTTTTATAGCCCAAGTATTATTTTTGGCAGGAAACAACTTAGGAAAACAATGAAACAAGTATTCATTTGCAATTGTAATGTCTCTGATTACAGTCCCCAAGTTGACATTTACTCAATTTAATTAAAAAAAATAGAATTGTATTTATATTTTCTACTTCCATCTTTCACAGCAGAGGGATTTAAAACATGTTCAGACCTACAATGTCCCAGTTACTGTTCCATCTTATGATCTTCAGTTAATAATATTTTACTTTCTGTGACTGCAGAATGAAAAATGCATTCTTGATTTACTTAAAACTGGAATTAGTTAGGTTACTTAAAGCCTACCAGGGTGCTGTACATTCTAGATATCTCACTCAAATACAAGGCCAGGAGCTTCATTTAGGTTTAACCCTTATGCTCTTGAACACAATAGAGTTTACATAAATATTTAAGAAGGGTAGCCGCAGGCCAATTAAAGGAATGTATTTTTCAAGCGTCAGACCATTGTTTTCAGGCAAGACACTGAAGCTCTTAAATTAATACATATTAAATCTGTTACGGGCTCATCAGAGTGTTAGGACCCATTGCCCAGCTCGCAGGGTGTCTGCATGGGCTGCAGGTGGCTGCAGGCTGCTCCACAAATCCACCCAAGGAGGAGAGGGCGCAACCGTCCTCGCTAGTCCTTTCAGCATCCTGGGAAAAGCTATGGGAACACTGAGAAGGCTGTGACTATCCTCATTCTGGTATTTGCTAAATAAAATTGCGGAGCAGCTGTTTTGTGGGAAATATATTTAAGATATATTTTTTTAAAACCTTTAAAAATAAAAGTGTTTTAAGATACTTCAGAATTTCCCTTATAATGAGAGGTCTAGTTTCAGGCTAGTTCTACCCAGAAATGCTTGGTAAAAGGCTGCACTTCATATCGGCTCACTTCAGACTAGGTACTTGATGGGTTGTTGTTACGTAGCATATAGCATGAATTATAGAAGGGTGCCACTCATACACATGGTAAAACTAGCCAGCCCCAGAGAATAAATTTGCAAATAATCAGGTTTGTTTCTTTGTGATTTTGACAGCTTGTGAAGGCAGGAATAAAACTTCTCCAACTATGAGCTATGAGAAAATTTGGCTTGAAAAGATGCACGTGTGCTATTGCAGGCAGGGGCAACACCAGAGCAGAGCTCAGGGAAGAAGGAGAAAGAGGAAAGGAAGCAAAATGTAAAACAAAGTGGTGACGTTTTGGAAGAAGAGGATGTGAGGAAAGAGCGTAGAAGCAAAAGAGGAAGAGTGGGGGTTGGAACATGCTTTCTGCTGAAATCAATCACCTGTAGCCTCCACTACAGGTAACACCAGTTCAGGTGGAGAAACTGGGATGTTAATCTAGGCTGGCGGCAGAAGGCGATGAAGCAGGAGGGAATGAATGTGTAGTGGAGAGCCCTGTTACAGGCTGTTTCTCTTAATGTGTGCAGTAGACTTGTAGCACTGAAAGGAAGAAAACAAGGATCTAGGAGCGATGTATAATACTTTAAGAGGGAAGAAGACAGGTTAATACTACATTTATCTTACAAACATTAAGGCTTTTGAAACGTTCACCTGAGTACAGTATTCAGCTGCTGTTTTACTGTGATAGATGCTTTGGTGACTTTCTTCCAGCGTATCATTTCAACTTTGAGTTGTATTTACAAACAAATGGACTAAATTAGGTACCTGGGACATTTTTACATTTTTTTGACTACTCAGACTGTATTTCAGAAGCTTTCAAGACGTTTCAAAACATTTGGTGAAACGTTTCATACATTTCAAAACATGTATGTCCCAACTTAATTCTGTAATATGATTCATGAAATGTCTGACATCTGAAGCTCACAGGGGAGCTTCCAGATCGCCAGGTGCTGCTGTGCTTCCACTTGGGAAAGGCCGTAACTGTGGGAGTCATGAAATGGTTAATTAAAGACTTAATAGCTGTGTTGCATCCTTTTTTAAAGATTAAATGCAAAAATTTTTTACTCATGTAAAGCTCTGCACATGCAGATTTTTAGACAGAATAAGTGGCCCCATTTCTCTGGTTAATTACCTCAATAAATAAGGACTGGGCTGCTGGTATTTGAAAATCATGTGCGTGGTAGACAGAGTGAGTGAGAAAACAATTTTCTGCAGCGTTCTGTTATTGGCCTATGACAGTATGTAAGGCACTCAAGTCAGAAAGGTCATATGCATACTCACAATTCCACCATGACTACAGCATCAGAAGTTTAGTGCAATAAAACTGAATACTGCATTAAACTAAACGTTTGTGTTAACTGTGACAAAAAAATTGCAATGGCACTATTTTTCCTATGGTGAAATTACTGTTGGCATATGTGAGCATGTGTGTATATATAGAAGTGAGTATGCTTGTGTACACATAGTCTGTGTTCATAACTGCATGTTATGAACATGCAGTTATCAGCATGTTATCAGCACTCTCTGTGCTGATGCATTATATATGTAAGTGCATGCGGTGGTTCAAGAAGGGATTTGATTGAGGATGAGCTGGTAGTGAAGCCAGAGTGGTGATACTTGAATTAAGAATATGTCGCAGGAGGTGAGAGCAGAGGCTCTCCAGATCTGAAGAGGAGCTTGGTTTGAGAGGGAAGTTTACAGTGGCTGGGCAAAGGAGATTGAATGATGGTGTCAGGTCAGTCCATGGGGGCACCTGGAGATGGACAGGCAACCAGGGTAGAAGTATGCAGAGGGATCATGGGGAGGAGAAAAAAGTTTACAAATGAGGGGGCCAGGATAACTGACATTAAAAAAGACCAATGTTTCCAGAAAGCTTTTTCACTCCTTTTCTATCTATTCCTTGGAGAGAACTTAAAAGATGTCTGGCTTAACCAAGATACCAAACTTTTGGACAGCTCAGCTACATAAACTGTTTTCATTACCTGTTCCGCTGCAATGAGCATTCACATTATTTAGCATTCATGCAGTTTTATAGGAAATAATATTTGATTTTTGCATTTTTTAATCTTTTTTTTTTTACTTCTGAAGTTATATACTACATACTCAAAAAAGATATAGCTGCTGCACACAGAAGATGCAGTATTTTTCCATCTAACATTCCCCTCTTTTCACTTGTTATCAGGATTTTTTTTAAACATGATGCTGTCCAGAGATTTCTGAGGTTTCCTGAATTTATTTGTTTGGTCTCTATTACTTAAAGAATGATATCTGCCTGTTTGAATACATGTCTGTGGGGAGTGCTGACATTCTTATCCACACTTCACTTGTCATTTCTAGGCCAGACGGTTAATATGATTTCCTACCATGAGCTACTTACTGCGTACAGTTTTAACATGTGTTGCAGCGAGGCGGTATATCGAAATGCAGAAGTGGCTTATGAAGGAGATGGATATTAGGTGAGGGTTGTTGGGTTCTCTTAGGCAAAATCACTCAGTGTGCAGCGTAAATATGTTTCTGAGAGCAGTAAAAGGAAATACTGGTGGAAGTCATATTCTGGTCCCATCCTTCTCACATGAAGGCAGGAAAAAAAAGTGTTTATGTTTATGGATAACACCAAAAGAGGAGTGTCTGCAAGCCCGCAGTGGAGGGATTAGCGTTCCAAATGACGAACTGCAGAACACAGAGGACTAATCAACAGCATCTGGACAGAACCACGATTTTTTTCTCCGGGAAAAGGCTGAGGGCTGTTAACAGTTCCCAAGCTGGGGTTTTGTCCACACCATGGTGATTTTGCCCAGAAAGCCGAGGTTGTGCTGGGAGGCAAAGTCTGCGTCGCCCTCGAGATGGAAGAGGTAACTTGCTCTGCTGAGCTCACCGCAGGACACTGCTGTAGAGAAAGGTGTGGGCTAATGTCAGAATGTCGAGGGGGGAGTGACACAGATATGTAGAGGTCTAGAAGACAGTTACGAGGAAATGCTAGAAGAAATTTAAGGTGGTTTAACCTTAAGAAGACTAAGGGAGAGAATGATGAGTACCTTTAAATACATTAAGTGCTTCTGCAGAAGCGAAGAGAATCATTCTCATATCTTTCGCAGGCAGAATGAGAAGAAGTGGCCTTGAGGTACAACATGAAAATAAGGGTTAGATGTGAGGACAGATTGCTTGGGGAGACTGTAGAGACTCTGTTACTGAGGTATTTTCAAGGACAGCATGGACAAATATGAGGGAAGCAGTTGGTGCACAGCACCCTACTTGGGATATGATGCATGGAATAAGTAAACTCATCATCCTTTCCTAGCCTGTTTTATTTTGATTAAAGCTGAATTAAGAAAGGGAAAGCCTCGGGATGGGCCAGGGTTCTCAAGAGTAAAATGTAATAGAATAAACTTGGTTTTGGTCAGGGAAGATGTTGAGCAGTCATGGCTGCTCTCACCATTCTCAGCCAGAGCAGAAGCAAAGTAGGCTTTCAAAAGTGGGGCAAGAGGCATTGAATTTGTATTAACTTTTAATATTGCTGAATTATTGCTGCATTGGCCAGGTCTTCTCTTTGCCATGATTTCTACCCGTTTATTATGAAACTACATTTTGCGTAGGAGCTTCCTGGGAATTTTCAGCCCTTGATAAAATCTGAGCCAAAAGGGCTTTTTCAATGAGATTTCAGTGGGTCATCTTGACAGATTAAAAATGTCAGTGGTATTTGCAGAAGAACTTTTTCACAGTGAGGGTGACAGAGCCCTGGCACAGGCTGCCCAGGGAGGTGGTGGAGTCTCCTTCTCTGGAGATATTCAAGTCTCGTCTGGACGCCTCTCTGTGCAATATGAGCTAGGGAGCTGCTTTGGCAGGGGGGTTGGACCCGATGATCTCTCGAGGTCCCTTCCAACCCCTACGATTCTGTGATTCTGTGATTTACCCAACTTCTAGCTTTTTAGGCAATGTCCCAACCACTCAGTACAAGTAGTGGTTGAATTTGTGGATGTGCTCTACAATATACAGGTTTGAAGTGTAATAATAGAGGTGATATGTACAATGTCAACCTGCAGTTGTTGAGATAATGTACCCTAAGAAATGGCAACATAATATTATTTCTTAGAGAGCAATATTTCAGAGCTACTGAATGAGTTGTTGAGTACTATAGTTTTGGAGGTTTTTATTTGGGGATGATACAAATTAACTTAGAAGAGGAAAGAAAGAAGAGGGTCCTGTGATGAACCAGTGACAACTCAAGTTAGAGTACTTAGCAACAGAAATTTTGTCTGCTTTTATGGGAAGGGAAAAAAAATATTCTTATAATCCTAGAAGTTGTTGACATGAAAACTTTCAATGAAAGGATTGCATTTTTCTATGGAAAAAAACTTAATTCACTTGTTGTTAGTTTGTTTTCATCAGCATTTCTCCTAGTTTGTGTTACATCACCACTAGAGTTTGTCTTTGCTGTACTGCTCTTTTTGGGGTAAACTCTCCTTGGTGTGCTCAGAAGTGCATTTGCTACTCTTTTGTGAGTCTCTTTCCTTTTCTTTTATGGGTGGTCTTTGTCGTAATGGAGAAGAGGAGGTTATCGGTACTGCAGTGTGAAATCACATTACCCAGGCAAAAGCATAGGCGGTGTCAATGTGAGTTTTTTTCATCCTAGGGCTCTCGTTTCTTCTTCACTGAGTTAATCCATGTCTGCATCTCTCTGTCAAGACTTGGCCTGATGCATCCATGTGCTCTACATAAGCCCCCAAATAGTGATCGGATAGGAACAGCATCTGGTCCTTACCTCAGCAGGAGGTATGAAAGCTGAGAATTTAAAGGTAGAAGACTGTACATATGTAAACCTCTCGTCTGACTTGTTCTGCAGGGAATACTTTTTCATGCTGCATATATTTAACCTGGAAGATTAGGAGCTCCGGGAGGTCACTGAGGCAGATAATCTAGGTAGGGTGCTTTAGGCGTGCATAGTTTTGTAAGTATCAAAAAAACTGTGTTGTGGAAAAATATTTGGAAGATAGTATGTTTTTCTGCCCTTGTAGATGCAGAACACCTAACACTGTGAACAGGTTTGGGGGGAAAAATGTAACTGCTAAATTTTTTTTTAAAAAAAAAGGTAGATAGACTTGCTGGCTTTCTCCTGTCCTAAGTTTCCTGTGTTCTCTCTTTTATAATACAAGAAGACACTCCAGACACCACATTTCTGGGCATTACCTTTCTTGGGGTTGAAGCCTTTGGCCTCATTCTTTTCCTCACAGTTAGAGTGTTCATAAGGCCCTGGAAAGACACTGTCTGTCATGTCTTGTTGCTTAAATATTGTGATCGAGCCTGTGAATAATCTCAAACTGATTTGACATGTTCATAATAGCTTTTGTTCTACTTCTCCACCCATCCATTTCCATTCCTTAAAAGTCCCCCAGCACGGTGTGTTCCAGCTTGGACATGGTATATGATGATTTGACCAGAGATGCTATGGGAAAATCAGACTGATGCCTTTCATTTTTGTGGGTGGTAACACTGGTTTGGAGAGTTAAAATGTCTTCTCTGTGGCAAATGACGTTGTCAGACCTTTTTCTCCCTGGCTGGCAGGTTTTGTTCACTCTTTGGTGAAAGTTGTCACGAAGTGGTCAGCTGAACCAGCGGTACCCTGGGGAGTGCCGTGACCGTCTAGGGCTTTTTCAACTGTGCTGTGTGCAGTGAAGGCTGCGTTAACACCAGATGCCAATCATACACCACCAGTGGATTTGCAAGATTATAGGACAGGAAAAAAGATGAAGGTTAAGCACAGGGCACAATAGAGATTACTTATGGTAATGAATTGTATAATTTTTCTAGACAGATCTGGATTAATGTTTATCCCAGGCAAGAGATTACTGTATGTCTGATTCTAGTTGTAAACAGACATTATTAAACAGAAGGTTTATGTTCATGAAATGCGACTATGGGTGTTAAAGCACTTATGATTTATTATGTGCAAAGAGAAAAATTAACCTGTTCATCTGCTATAGTACAAGATGCGCTGTGGATTTTTGCATAATTTGGAAGGCATCTGCTCCTTTGGAATACAAATAACCAGTGAAATGAGAAGGATTCTCCTCTCATTTACACTGATCCTATGCCCTACACTGCAGAGGAGCTAAAGTGGTGTAAGCAGCAAAAGAATACTCTTGTATGCTTTTCTAAAGCAACAGTGTTTCTGTGAGAGAGAATGTTGTCAAAGTCCATTTGCTTATAAATCTTCAGGGTTTTTTCTTTACCCCCCCAAAAAATTAATGTTCATAGAGCTTAACAAAGGACCTTATTTGGGTTTCCCAAGTAGTTCCCTTTCACTAATCAAAAGCTACTTTAAGAGACATTGAATTAAAAAAAAATTTTTTTTCAACTATTTTTCACATATTTTATGTTGCAGCCTGGTTTTCTTCTGCTTTATTGCATCACTGCTACTTAGCATAAGTGAGACATAGGTTCAACATCCACATTTTTTAATAGTGCCTTACCTCAGTACCTAAATAATCACACCTGAGTCAGTGACTTATGGGTTTGGGGGAGCTGAAAAATCAACAAAACAAACTGCAAAACTTTCCTTGTTTGATGGAGTAGACATTGCAACTTCATTACTTGCTAGCAAGGAAGTTTCTTTTCTCTGTGAAAGCAAAGAAAAATTACAGTTATCAAAATCTGTTAATTCTATTTACAGGATGTATTTCCAGCCAGCTGATTTTTGCATAGTGCCATTTGAAATTATCTGTTTAACAATGATGGATGATACAACTGTGTTGCTTTCCCTCCACTTTGTAACTGATCTGTCTACTTATAGATTGCGTTGGACATGTTGCTGATGCTTTATTTGCAAAATTCACTCACATGTGTGAGAGAATTTGTCTGTTAAGTCTTACTGACTTCAGAGAGGCTTCTCAGATAAGTAAAGATATTCTTATGTATTATCAAAACCAGCCCAATCTGTAAAAAACAGGAATGCGGAGCAAAAAGGCCTGGAAATATTACAAGGTGTGTTAGGAAAACTGGAATATAAGCAGTTAAAATAGGTCTGAATGAAACATAATCTGGTGAGATGTTCTGAATGCTTCAGTTAAAAAAGATGCAGTCATAAATTGCCATCAAAACACTTCATATCACTCCTTTCTGTTTCTTAGGTGTATTTTACATTTGGTACCACAATACAATATTGTATCACAAGAAAAATATAACTTGCAATACAACTTCAGCACTTGTAACATTTTGCCTAATTACCAAATTTTACAGCAGCTGTGGAGTCCAGAGTTGAAGTTCTTAAGTTGATTAATGAGTAGAAATTTCTGTGGGCTTCGTTAATGGTTCCAGTGTTAGCATCTGAAGACAATGGCAACTTTTGTAGGTACCTGGGATGCGGGTGAGAGTCCTTCAAGAAGCCGAGGTCAGCTGAACTGCACTGCTTAAAAGTTTGTGCAGTGAAGCATTGTATTTTGGGAGGCACTAAAATATACGTGAAGCTTTTTGCTGTGTGTTGGCAGACATCAATAAGTCATGAAGATGACCTCCATCTTCCAAAGCGAAGGAAAGCTAGAAATGAAGACGCATTTCTGTTATCAGTCTGCTCTGGGTCGTAAGTTGAACTGGTGTTATATTTTCCTCTGAAATCCGTGTAGCCTTGACATGGTGTTTAACAGTGTTAAGCTTATTGCTGCTGAGCTAAACATGTCTGAAGCGAACGATGACCCTCACGTCTTTGCGATGGCAAAATGTCTCCCTGATGTGATCCCGCAGACTTGGAGCATTAAGTTAATTTTCCCCTGGATTTCTGAGCTGCCTCTTTTTTACCCGGCAGAGAGCTTGTGAAGAATACAGCTTCTGACCGAATGACAGAACATGGAGGGTGAAATTAGATGCATTCAATTAGAAGATGACAAAAAGCCTATCTAAATATTTGTCAGGATGCTACTTAAAGGGCGTGGTGTCCAGCCTGGGAAGTGAAAGGCGGCCGCTCTTGGGACTTAATAGTCTGGGGGGCGGGGGTATGTGGGGGAGGGAAATGGGTAAATCTTTCAGATTCTTTACAGGCTTGGAGGAGATAATTGAGGGTATCGAGTGGGCTGTTATGCTTCCAGGACTGGTGATCCCTCACTTGTAATCTCAGATTAGTTCTTTTCTTGTATTCACTTAATAGAGAATTAACCGTTAAAGTTTTCTGGACCGCTTGAGTAAATAATGTTTGACTGTTAGAGGATGGGTAATGCATTGGTTTATGGAAGGTACTGAAAAAGGTGTGTGTGTTCTCCACAGTTAAAGAAAAAAAACCACCAGAAAGAAACAAACAAAACCCCAAAGCTACAAAACCCAAAGAAACACACACAAAAAAAAAAGCCAGGGCAGATGTGTCAGCTGTGAAATATCCAGGTTTGAAACAAAAGGTTTTCTGGCTTTCTGGAGGACAAAAGGATGTTCTTGATTCCTAATTAGAAGTTGGGTAAACAGAAAGAGATCAAGATGTGCAACTTGGTTTTGCCACATCTGTTTATCTGTAAATGAAATTTATAGCAACTTTTTAAAGTAGAAGAGCAAATCCTTGGCTTGTAATTTTCTGCTCAGAAAGTTTTAATTAGGAAAAATAAATTTAAAAAAACAGATACAGTATATCTTGTTTACCTTTTTTTTTCTTTTACAGCAGTTCAAGGAAGAATGTGGCTGTGACAGGGTTAATCCAGCTACATAAAAATCCATGCTGTGTATGATAGTAGTAAAGCTTGTGATCCCTTGATCTTTGATTAGATCCAAGCTAGTAAATATCTTGTGTTTAATCAGAATGAGTTGTTCTGCATGTAGTATAAGTCACCTTCACAGATGGGATGTAGCAGCAGAGTTGTTCGTGAATATTTGTTTTAATCCTTTCCAGAGCAAGCACGCTTTATGTTTCTTTGTTGTAAATCAGATTCAAGCAACTAAAGACCAGAACGAAGGAAAGACGTTTACTTGCAGTGGGGAATAGGACAGTGTGGGAACCTTTTTTCCTTTTTAAAGAAAAATGTAACTTATTAGAATCTTAAAAGGTATTTTGTACTACTCTGTAAACGTAACTAACACACCATGGCTGCTTTTTTAGACTGGAATGCAAATATCATTATCAAGAATTTCATCTTAAACTGTTTGTACACGTTTCTAGCTTAGGAGACTATAAATATGCGGAGACCAAGATTTATTATGGTAAATGTTCGGCCTCTATTATTATTCCGTATTTTAAAGATACTTACTTAGAAGGGGAGCTGTTCTGTGTGCTGGTAGACTGAAATTCTTAAAACGTTATCTGTAAGGTTAGTTTTTTTTTGTGTGGTATGTCAGCGTCCTATTTACCTAAATCTGTCATAATTGCCTTCCAAGACATCATCCTCTGACACACCAAATATTGAAAATGAGAGGACTCTTTGCAGGGAGATTTTCTACCGAATCTCATTTTTCTGTGTTGGTAACTTGATGGCAATAACTGGACGACCTGTAGTTAAGTGCATCTCAATTTCTCTCACTTATTTTTCCTAATCACCACACAGAGCCTTCTGTGCTCAGAGGTGTGATTAGATTTAACCTGCCATCATATCTGGAGAACTTTCTGTACAACATATTATACATCACAAGAATTATATATGTAGATGGTGAATATATAAATAGATATAAAGATCAGTTTCTCTCATGCCAGTGTTAATTCCTGATTTTTATTTTTTTTGTCTGTTTCTAACAGGAAGACTGGAGAGCCCCCGCTAATAAACGGCTGGATTCCTTACCTTGGGAAAGCTTTGATTTTTAGAAAAGATGCTTTCAAATTCTTACTGGATCAGCAAAAGAAACTTGGAGATATTTTCACTGTACATATTGCTGGTGAGAAATATTTTAGTATTTCTCTTTATTTTTTCCTTCGGTGAACTTAAATGGTAATTCAAATGTTTTGTCTGGAATCTTCCTTAACCAAAAACATTTTTGCCTGGCATAGGCCAATAAAAATTACTGAAATTCACATGTATTTCATGCATAATAATTATCCATAGGATGCCAGTATGAGCATGTGGATTTATATAGAGTGATAGGTATATATATTGACAGAGTTTGTAGGCATGTAAGGTATGAACACAGATTTTGCCAGTGCATTTAATTGTGTATTGTTGGGGTTTTTTACTAAAGAAGGGAGAACTAACATCATCTTGACACCGCACAGAAAAATAGCAGATTAAATTTAGAAAACACTTAAGAAAAAAAGTGCAGAATATGTTCTCACACATTTTACAACTGGTTGACAGGAACACAAGGGAATGAATGACACATTGACTCAGTGATACAATCGGGACTGGAACACGGAAACTTCCCATTGCCAGCCTCTTACTCCGATCATGCTTGCTGAAAATAACAATATAATACAGTATGATATAACCTTGCTGCTCTCTGTATTTATAGCTATATTACTACAGTAGCTGGAATACAAACATTTGAGTGATTTCATGTAGATGCTTAACTCTAGAAGAAAAACACAATGAAACTGGAATCTTGAATGAAACTTAAATATATGAATTTACAGAAAGATATACACACAGACACACAGATGTACTTTTTACTGAAATCAATTTAAAATATTTTCCTCAGTTCAGAAAAAGGCAAACTCTTACTAGTGTAGGTGGGTGTAATGGATCTTTTGCCCCTTTACATACCAATATCCTTGCTCAAATGATCAACTTTAGAGTTAAGTCTGTCTCAGTTTTAGCTGTTTCTGTATTTTTAGGGAGTAAACTGTGCTTTGTAATTTCATGGCAGTAGCATCAGCTTTGTATTTCCATGTAAGTAATATCTTGCAATAGGTTTTTTTCTTCAAAAGTCAATTAATTACATTGTAAGCTGTATGTTTAATTAATAATTTTTGTCTCACTCTTACAAAATCTGTTGGTTTGGGTTTTTTTTTTCTTTTGAAGAACATTTTTACTGCTGTTAAATGTGTGACTTTTTTATTCATTCATGGTTTGTTTTTTTCCTTTGGAAAATGACATGCTCAGGGGCTTTTTGCCATCTTGAAAGTGAGTTTGCACATTACAAGACCAACTTTTGTTGAAATACAGTCTTTTTTATTGTTAATGTACAGTCACACTACATAAAGTCACGGCTTCTTACAAATGAAGTTTAATAATTATAATTCAAAGACGACCATAGTACATTCGTAAAACCGGATACTGTCATATTTCAGAGTCCTTAATGTGTTTAATCAAATATTTATTTCTGTTTCACCTCTTTGTTATTTTGTGCAATACTATGTTTAGAGATTTGTATGTTTAAGCAATCTATTAGTGCAATTCGGTTTCACCAATTTCTATTTGCATGCAAAACAAAATTCCATTTCAACTCATCTCCCTGTGTTCAGGTATTTTAAGGAAGCCTTCCTTGATTAAAGGCTGAGGTAAATGGAGTGAGTTCTGGCAATCATTTCAGCCTTATGTGGGAAAATCTTCGATTTTCTGAATTTGTCATGTCAGAGATACCGCTTTAAGTTCTCTTCTTTCAGTATAAAAAACCTGACCATCAAGCCTGAACTAAGGAGAAGCAGTTTGTCATCCACAAGTCAAGGAAGAAGCCAAACCTAGTTAGTACCTCCTATCATGTCCTGATCCGTGGACGCCCAGGATTTCTATATGTCTTACTGATTTGACAAAGATGATGTTTATATGTTCGGCAAACATAGCGTAGCCTGTTGTATATGGACTATCATTACTCTACCCCCCTGGTGGGTGTCTAAAGGTCCTGTCAAGAAATTCTATCAATAGATATTGTTCTAATTATTGGTTCTCAAACTAGTTCATTTGGAAAATGCGAAACGATGCTTGGAGTTTCTGGCGTTGCCCCGTACCGGTAATGCGATTTCGCTGATTGTACTTTCCTATGTGATGAGCAAATGATTGTCATCCCTAAAAGTCACAAGGGACATGGATGTCATCTTAATAAAGAAATTAAAAAGCACATCTTTCTATGAGAAACAATGTAAATTCCTGACCTGTCGAAGAAAATAGTTCTCTAATTGGTTTTGTGTGGTGGTGCAGCAGAATCGTTTTCCCCAAACGTCATGCCGGCGAAGCACCACTGTACATCATTGTCAGCAGTTCAGCAGAATCTCCCTAATAAGAGGACGATTACGTAAAGGCAATAGTCCTAAAAAAAAAAAAAAGAAATAGAATAAGGAGGGGAAAGAGAGATGAGAGTCTGTAGTGTTGAGATGATTGTACTTCCCAAGCCAAACTCTCTGCTTGCTAAGGGTCAGCAGCATAGGCAGACGGCTCGGTAAGAAATAAAAGAGCTTGAAGCAGTTTTGTCATTGTTCCTCGGGGTTAAATTTGTCTCCTTTTCTTGGCAAGGTATTAGGAATGATACCAAACCTTGCAACACTCTCTCTGGGACTAACTCAACTTTCATTAAAATAATCTTTGGTTTTTTTATTGAGGACGCTTGCCTTTTAGAATACTGCTGCTAAGTCATTCTTTTCTTTTAAATCGCAATACACCTACAGTAACATATCACATTTTTCTCTCTTAGGCAAAAGGTAATTTACGTTAGCTCCTTACCAAGCTGAAGCCTCCTGCAAGCATTACAGAAATAACATCCATCATTAGATGCCATCTGAAATGCTTGTCTTTCATCATTAGCATTAAAAAGCTCCAGAATGCATTATTAGAGTAATTTCTTAACTATCATACAAATACTGGCTTCTGTGCTCAGATTTACCAAAGTTGACAATTTTCATATTTTCCACATCAATCTTCTATTTCTGTGAAACTGTGTAAACTAAAGGGAGATAACCAAGCTATTCGCAGCACGGGTGTAATGCAGTCTGAAGGATTGGATGGGGAAGTATGAATTCTCTGTAGCCATATTTTAAACAAAAACAAGAGGGTTTTTTACAGAAACAAGTATACGTCTCTTATTTTGACTTGTTTCTGCAGTACTAAATAAAATAGCTCAGTGACTTAAACCATTAGGATTTGGAGTGTGACATTTCTGTATGGCTATGTCTACTTAGCTGCTTGTGTCGAATGTTTGGGGCTTTTTTTACAGCCTAAAAAAAAGAAAGGCTTGGTCCCTGGTGGTTTCAATATTTAAGGCTGCCTGATTTGTGGAGTGTGTGATATACATTCCCTTTTGGCCGATCCAGCATTTAACTTAGCCAGTATTCTGATGAAAACTCATGAGCATGAAAATTTTGGTTCAGTTTCAGAAAAAGCTACTTTTAAGAGGTAGTTCTTGGTGCTAGCAAATGGAAAGGCATGGGAGGGGAGGGAGGAAGCTGCATTTTAAAGTACCAAGTAATAACTGGAAACTTTAGGAAAGATTTGCATTTGTTGGTCACTGACACCATGAGGGACAACCAGTGGGAAGAGATGTAATCGGGGATGATGACAGGATTTAAAAGCAAAATTAAGAACCATATTGACACAAAATTTAAAATCATAACTTGAGGTGAGAAAGTTTGTTCCAGTTCGGATGTTTGCTGCTCAGGGTAGAGGAGGTGTTGGGGCACGGTTTTGTAATTAGCAATCTGTTCCTGTATGGAAGAGACTGGGGTAACCGGTGTAGCCGCGTTGTGCATCTGTGTGCAAGTATGACTGTAATTGCTAAAGGCTCCCATACCCATTCTCACAGCAACAACTTACTAACTGCAGTTAATTAGCTGTAGATTTTAGTCTTTTTCTAATTAAAAGACCTAAAATTAGATTCTTGTTGAGGTACATAAACAAGCTGCTTTTGTTGTAGAGGGGTTCCACTTTTCTGAAATACAGACCTTTATTAAAGGCCACAACAAAAGTAGTTTCCTTTGTGTGTTAATATACACTGTTGACTTGCAGTGATGTGATCTGGATCCTGAACTGATTCTACGAAATAAATTATATTTTGGTACATACTTACTTTTTGCTACCAGGAACCTGATGAGAATAATAAAAATCGGGACCTGTGATGCTCTGTTTTGCAGAGAGATTTTTTTTTTCTGAAGTATGTGCTAGTGTCGAGTGAGTTTTGATTTTAAATTATTGCTAAAATACTTTGTCTGAAAACTCATTTGCTGAAAATCCTTTTCTTAAAAAATGAAAGAATTGATGTGCGCTTGCTAAGTGTCTGATTAAAGATCACAAAAAAACTCATATTTTGCATCAGAAATAAGCAGATGGTGGACAGATGGTTTAAATTAATATTAATTAAAAATCTTAACTTAAATTGTTTACCCTGTAAATGCAAAGTTAGGAAGCCAGCTTTCATCTTTAGGGTTAATAACACTCCAAGTCTATTTATTAAAAATTGCTCCAATGGGTATTCTTTCCAAGCTTTGATTGCAAAGATGGTGGCCTCCATAAAGAGCATGGCAGTGGCTGAAAGCTGGAGAGAGTGAACAATTCCAGGACTCTTGATAAAGGTCCTTCAGAGGTCGAGAGTAAAAGTTCCCATCGGCCTCCATGATCTGGGAAGGACCAAATTGTCAGAAAAGAGGACTGGCAATTTAGGATCTCTTTTTCATGCCCATTTCTCAATATATTCTTAAAAAATTCATTTACATCTATGATTGATGATGTTACAGTAGAGCAAACTCTATGAGTGCCTTGAAAGCCTTCACACACTGTTGACAAAAAAAAAGAGGGTCAAATCCTGTCTCAATTTCTCTACTGGTTCACTGTGATTACAGTAGATGTAGTCTGTGGGGGGAAATTACAGCAGCTGGTAATTGCAGAGGAAGTCCAGAGTGCACCCAGGTTTACCATAGAGAACTGTGTGTATATACAAGTCAGAATACAGAATAACTATGATAATTCAAATATCACTATATGGTAACCATGGATACTTGTTGACATTTTTAGTGATAGTGACTACTTTATCTCAGGACATCTGTCACAGAGCCAAATTTGGTCCTCAGTTAAGTATGTAGTGTTCCCATTAAAACCAAGGAAATTTGTCCCTTTAGTGAGACAGAATTAGAATGTAAGTACTGGGAGCTTTGCTATTTTCCAGAGTTTATAACTGGGATATTTCACAGAGGACGAGTACGTTTTAATGGGTATCCTTTTTCCCTCGTGCACCTCTCCATTCGAGTTAAGAATCAAGAACTCTAAATTTAGACTTAACATGGGAATCATCTATAAAGAGTTAAGATTTAACTGAGCTTTGGGAGGAGATTAGCATTTAGATTCATGGTGGTTCACCAAAATGCTCTTCTTTAGTAGCTAACAAAAGTTCTAGGAGAACGTCTGGATGTTTTCTGGCATGGGCAACTTGACAAAGCATCAAACTTGATGAGATCCCATCCTTGTACAAGCAGCTGAATGTACAGCTGCGTCACCACATCAAGTACCTCGGAAAGGGTAGAGAGTTGTTGGCATGCTCTCACTGGGACAGTGTGTACCCCAAAATCTCACCCATGTTAAACATGGTAACCAGCTCCGCTGTAAGAAATGGCTTCAAAATCAAATCCTTAGGTAGTCATTTTACTGATACTAAGCACATTCTTAACAAAAAGTTAGCAAACCTTGAGGAAATAAAACAGATGTGAGAAGCTTTAAATGCTGGGGGGTTACAACGTGCACTTAGAGCCATAACCAGCAGATTGTGAGTCTCTGTGTCATCTGCTTGAAGAAGAGCTGCCTAGATGCCATGTTTACCACTCCAGCCACCACCTCCACTCTCCTCCATGCAAGTGAAACGTGTTTCTCCCTTTCTGCAATTGAAGACCTACAATTTTCAAATGCTGCTACAACTCTACATTGTACTTTCCTCAAGTATCCCATAGTAGGGAAGGATTTATTCCAGAGTGCTACAATTGCAAGTTACGCTCTACTGTTGGCAAAACCAGTAGCTCAGTCTACATGACAATGGCTTCACACTGGTTTTAGAAGAGCTATAAAGTGTATAAAGTGTACACAGGTCAAATCTGTGTCCTGACAAAGAGAATCTAAATAAAACTTGTTGCATCTTCTTTTTTTTTTTTTTTTTGGCTTTGTAGATGTCTTCATAGATCTTTGCTTTGGTGATTTTGTTCATGTATTTTTTCCAGGCATACTGTCTTAATTACTTACGAAAGTGTCACCAGGTTATAAAAGTGCATGTGTGTCTGTTTTTTTCTTTTCTTCTATTCAGGTAGATATATTACCTTTATCATGGACCCATTTCAGTATGTTTATGTCATCCGAAATAGCAAGCAACTTGAATTTCATGAATTCGCTGATAAAATGGCTTCCAAAACTTTTGACTACCCAGCTTTGTCAAATGGAAAATTCCCTGATCTCAAGGAAAACCTCCACAGAATCTACCAGTATCTACAAGGCAAGCCTTTGGATATCATTTCTGACCACATGATGAAAAATCTCCAGGATATATTTGAATGGAAATGCTCTCAAGCAACAGATTGGGAAACAGAAAAAATGTACAAATTCTGCTGCTCTGTAATGTTTGAAGCCAGTTTTGTAACACTATATGGAAGAGTTCCTGCTGCAGATGGCCACAAAGTTATTAGTGAAATCAGAGACAAATTTATCAAGTTTGATGCCAGCTTTCCCTATTTAGCTGCAAACATACCAATTGAGTTGCTAGGAGCTACCAAGAAGGTCCGGAAGGAGCTTATACATCATTTTTTACTTCCGAACATGACAAAATGGCTGGGAGGGTCAAAAGTGGTCCAAGCCAGACAAGATATATTTGAGAAATATGAGCTGCTTGGAGATTATGACAAAGCAGGTAGGAAACTTATGAATGATTGCTTGTCTAAAATAAAATAATTTACTATAGACCTTTGAAATAAAAAGGCAAAATGGCGACCTTGAAATTTTTTTATGTTCTTTCTAATTGGCTAATGATAAAATGTTTTACTCTGAAACAACCCTCTATGATAATTGATTTTTTTTTTTTTGTGCTGAGGTGGTAAAACAAGATACTTAATGGTGATAATGAGAAAGATTATAACTGAGCTGCATTTCCTCCCCTTATTCCCCCCACCCCCCCCCGACATTACATTTCAAACTATTCTCATTAAGCAGAAAATTAGACTTCAGAAGCCTATTGGTCCTCATTAGCATTCACTGATCCTTGGCTGGGTCTGTGTCCTAACATCTTTTAATTAGCACACTGCAAATCTAATCAGTGTAATAAACGCTATTAATCTTCCTTTTCACTTATTTTCTCCCAGCACATCATTTTGCCTTCCTGTGGGCCTCTGTGGGAAACACGATTCCAGCTACATTCTGGGCCATGTATTATCTTCTGCGGCACCCAGAAGCTCTCGCAGCGGTGCGTGACGAGATTGACCATTTGCTGCAGTCAACAGGTCAAAAGAGAGGGCCCACGTATAACATCCACCTCACCAGAGAACAATTGGACAACCTGGTCTACCTAGGTAATTTATTTTTATCTGTTAGGAAGAAAAGAGGGGCTCTCCCGGCAAACTGGGTTTATCACTCATTTCTGTTTACTGAGAAGGTGGAGGACACAGCTGCCTAATTGACATAATAACACCCATTTACATCAATTATAAATTATGTAGTTTATAGCTGTAGATACTCTCATTGCATGTAAACATTAAAGCCTAGGTAATTAACTATGCAAGGTATGCAAAAGGCTAAATCGAAGCTTTGCAATTATTTGGGAAAAAAAAAAAAGTTGATGCCTATTAAGTTGTTTGATTCTGAGCATCTGCCGAAGTGTTAATGCATTTCAAATACTTTTGTATGGTACTGCCAAGAAAGACCCTTTTCTGAAATTAAAGTGGGATAATGTATTTCAACCGCAAATGTAGGGTTTTTTTTTTTTCCACAAGCATTTTTTCTTTTTCTCTCTTTAACAAAACAAAAAGACTCCTAAAGTGGGCTTCGGCTGAGCAATGCCTCTGAACAAAGTATGAGAAGGTAAAGCTTTACTGAGTAGAAATGGCATTTCCAATATTGAAAAAAAGTACCTCGATTCAAAATAATGGACATTTAAGTGAGATACAGATCTTCCAATTCTACATCAGTGCTTTGGAAGGAGAACTTTACCAGTTGCCATTAGAAAAACCTTGATCCTGGATAGGACTGCAGAACATCAGCTGATGGTTTCACTGTGATTGCCGGTGCACAGGCACCGGCGAGATACATGCTAAAATTATCCCAAGGGAGGAGAACAGGTGTAGAGGGTAGGAACCTAAACTTTAAGCATCTGAAAGTCCCCATAGGTCCTGTTAAGAGAATAGACGAGATAGACAACAGCTGGATATCAGCATCAAGGTTCAGTATTTAAATAATGAAACCGGTGCCCTCTTAAAACTGAGCTCATGTCTATATGTTTTGTTAGCTCATGACCTGAACTGATGATGTACCACTCTATAAAGAAGCTGTGTCAAGACAGGATAGTGGAACAGTACAGTGTCTAGGCTTGATTTGGCTAATAGCTCTTGCTCTCCAGGACCATCCAGGACTATCCAGTGTGGCATGTATCAAGAACCTGTGTTCAAACTTGAATTTTTTCTCATAGTACACATATAAAATCAAGATCACCTGGTTGCTTTTTCTTAGATAATTAATATTTTACTTCTGTAGCAGGAATCTAGTAAATTTGTTACATCAAGAGTCATGGCTGGTTTGGTTCAGATTTGTCTCTAAATGCTGGAGGATGCTTTTGGAGCAAGGGAGATACCTGATGACATAAACACTTCTGAAGAATAACATGATAATCTAAGCGTTTAATCTACTTTAAGGAACACAAGTAAAATTCCTTCACATCAATTAGCACCCACCAAAAATAATAGAAAAGGAGAGTTACTGAGCATCAAGAAGATCAAGAAGTAATTTATGTTGTATGTGGAGGCCAAGATGAGAACAGCAAGAAAAACAAACAAACAAACAAAAAAAAAACCCCAAACCAAAGCACCCCTGAAGTGTAGGAATAAGGAAAATAAAAGCATGTGCTTCACTAAAACCATCTGGTGCAAAATGGTATGAACAGTTTAAAACATTAACTGTGTCATTCTTCCGCTGCTCTTTGAAATCTTGAAGTACCTTGGTAACATTTGATTTATGTGTTGAGAGGAAAGTGCCACATCCTACTTTGTAGTATTCTTGTAACACTTTTGTTAAATTTTATAATCGCGTTAAATGTAATGTGGTATGAACAGAAGCTAGATTTCAATTCTTCTGGCACTTAAGTCATAAAGGCCTGGATACTGTCCCATAAAATAATAATATAGAAAAAAAAAACCCTGTACCATAAGAGAATTAAAGTTATGCTTCAGTGGAAAAGGATGTTTTGATAATAAACGTGTAGGAGGGAAAGAGATCCAAATCTGCATGGCTTGCGTACCAAAAATCCCCTGGTCACAGGGGGGTTGGGGGCCAGCACTGCCCCTTCCCTTGCAGCTCACTGACCCCAGACTCCAAGACTGAGCTTTTTCTCTTCCCGCTCCCTTTCTGCTGAGCACAGAAACCCGGGATTCATGTCCCTGCTCTTGAGTAAGGCAGACCAGGTGGGATTCTTGTACGATCATCACCTTGTCATCTCATTCTCCTGTTTTAAGTGCTCTGATTCTCCGTCCTCTTTTTGGCCTACAATAACAAGAGCCTTTTTTTGGATTCCTCATGCTATGGAGAACAAGGAAAAAATGCTAAAAAGCCTTTCTCTGGAAGCAACGTTTTTATTATGGTCAGATTCTTTGGGTCTAGGGTACAACATGGCCTGATTTACTTCTAAATTCAAAGCACAGGTATGTAATGTTTTTATTTAAAAGAAAAAAAACCCCAAACAATCAACCCACAGGAAAACTACCAAATTTTGTCTCTGGATAGTTTTTTTTCCAGTGGTATTTCTGGGGCAGCACATTTTGTTTTGCCTACGTAAGACTTTTGCTGAAACCCAAACACGTGTATTTGTGTGCGCAGAGTAACATACATTATTAGTCCTTATGGCTCACAACGGAGCTCTAATACGGTAAATGACACATGAGAATGGTCTGTCGGTTTTTATGGTTATAATGGAAATGCAAAGGGTAAAGCAGAGATATACTTAGTGCATGTTTAATGCTAGGCATGTTTAGTCAGTTCGTTTGTTTAATATTAGTCCGTTCATTTATATGGTGAAGTATTCTTGCCCCAGGTCATTGTTGAATCCCAGATATTTCCTGCAAAAAGAGCACAGCTTGAAAAGATGCTTTGTACACAGGAAAGGGTAGGAACCCAAAAACAGCTAATACAGAGTGCGTAGTCGTAACACAAATGCTAAGCATTAAAATTTTTGGTTGGATTGAGGGAAATGAATATATTTTCCAGGAATGGGCTGGGCAGTGCCATTTAGTTCTTAGTAAGATGCAAATGTACTTGTTTCAGATCATCGTTTGTGTTGGCACACCGTGATGCCTGCGGGTAAATGACCCCCCCCCAAATATTTGCATATTCGATAGCTATTTTCCTACAATACACTCTAATAATTACAGTGCCCTATTACCTGCTATGTGTTAGTGTAAAATTAACAATCCATTATGCACAATAAGTTTTATAAAACATTTACAGATAGATATCATGTTTAATTAAAATTAACTTGCCTACGAAAGCCAAATGTACTTATGATTCGCAATGACCTTTTATTACCTGCAGTCCCTTGTTTTGGCTGGATGATTGACAGCTTGCTGTTTGGCTACCATGTTGTATTTCAGCTGACAAGACTTTTCATTTTAACTCAATTTGCCTGCCTATCACAAGCTGGTGGCAGGCCAGGCTCAAGTCACCCAGCTTTGCCTCAGCAGCTTGCTCTATTTCTCATTAGTACGCATTTATTCAGTGGAAATTGGAAGACAAATGCTTGAAGGCATGTGAACTAAGTATAGCAAATTAGGGTTTAAAGACTGAATATTTATAAGTATATTGAAACAGTTTTTAAAAAAAAATCTAGAATGAATTGGAAGCTGAGTGCTAGTTTAGTATAAGAAAAACGAAGAGAGAAGTGGGAGGATTCTAAGAATAACAATACTATGAGAGAGATATCTCTCTTCTTTCCCCCCCTCTCTCTCTAGAAAATATGTAAAATCTCTCTGACAACACCTTATCAAACAACAGCCTGGCTTCTTTATGTAGCACTCGCACAGTGAAGTTTAGCATCTCATGTGTGTAAGAAGGGGGAAAAAAAACGAGGGTCATGTTCATTTGCTGCTTGGTTATCCCTTGGTATGCTTTAAATTGCCTTGTTTGTTCGGCACAAGCACAGAAACAGATGTTGCTCTACCGTGCTGGATAATTTACTGTATCTCACGGTGCAGAATGGAAGGCCTCCCAAGCTACCCAGCTGGTCTGTCAGCGGCGATGGCTGGTGTCTGCTGAACTATGACAACTGCAAGTAAAGGCTTCAGTTTTATTGTGCAGTTGTCATTCCTCTCAATGTATAGCTCCGGCATTTGTGGAAAGCTGACTGTCTATTTTTTTAATGTGAGCCTGCAAAGCCGTATAAGCTCCATTCTCCTTTGTTGATCATAATGTGACTCATTACTTTTGTCATCTAATGATTATCGGCATGATCGCTCAGAGCGAGAGCCAAGCTTGCCTTCCACACATAACTGGTACTGGAAGGTAAAACAGATTTGTCATTTACGATCTGACCGCTAAGCCACACTTTGTGCTCCATTATTGTGATTAACTTCTGCATAAGATATGCTGCCCAATTGTCATTTGGGATCCGGCAGCGGGCAGGGACTGCCACGCTTTCCGGGAGGATGTCTGCCGATAGGATGTGACCACATCGCTTGGGCGGTTAAACGTACACCTGCTATTTCACAGCAGCGCCTTAATAATTATTTTTCTTTGATTTTCTTTTTTTTTTCCCCCCCCTTTCCTCACTTGTTTTCTGTTGTCACTACGTATGTCACCACCGTTTCCAAATGGCGGACTGGCATTGAGTTACCAGCCTCATTTTCCGCAGGTTGAAGACAGTCTGGGAGCGGAGGCTGGACCCTTTCTTTGTACCGCGCAAAGTTTTGTTGCCAGAGCGCTGCCAGTTGAAATCTATCGTGTCAGGTGCCTTGTGGCTATCCGCAGTAGAGGCCATCTTCTGGAACCAGGGTTCTTTTCTGGCTTCGTCACCAACAAGCCGATTTGACTCTGCCTGATTATAGTAACGAAGGCAGTCCAAAAGAATATGCACAGACTCACTGTACGTCACATTGAATCACGGCGCTGGCCACACAAAGCTGACCGCAGCCTCATTTCTTTAGACAAATGCATGCTTAAGGAAAAACCTCCTGCAAGAAAGCATCCAGGGCCACTTTATTTGTTATGCATGCTGCACCAGATTTAATTTTTAGTGAAAGAACATTTGTTATTATTTTTTTTACAGAGGCATCTACACTGGGTAGCTACTGCCTCTAATAAACTAACCTTTTGGGTGCAGCAGTTATGGTGCCTTGGTGAACACTTAGAGGAGGCTTATTTGATATCACAGAACATAAATGCAGACACAAATGGATTATTATGTGCAAATGAAACCCTATTTTAGGCTATTTTTCACACTGATGATTAGAAGGAATCAAGTCACATATAACAGCGCCCATACACGCTGGTGGAAAAATAGTCAGTTTTGATTACAAAGTGAGAGATGCAGCCCTAGACAGGAGCTACATGCTGATATACATGCTATCAGAATGATTTATGCAAATTATGCATATTATTCCCAAAGGAATTCCTCCTCAAACTGCCAGGATAAATTGCCGGAAATTAGCCATAAAATCTGTCGTGCTAGGAGCAAAAGGTGAAGGCCACTGGGAAAGCAAGGACATTCGGCTTCTGGAGCCTTCCAGGATGTGATGATGGAGACAGAAATCTTGCTTTCCCTAAGCCTGAAAGGACTATGTTTTGTTTTCTCTTGGCCAATTAAAAGTGTCGTTCCCTCTTAAAATTGCCAGGCAAATAATGAATTGCTTTCATTCACTCTGACCATAACAGACACTATCGTTTGGCAGCGTAGCCCATTGGAAAGAAAATAAATAAATTTTAAAATCCTCAGAATTACTGCAGAATTAGAAAGCGAAATTTTTTTTCCTAACATATAGTCCTGCCATTACATCCAGCAGCTTTCGAAAGGCAAGTTAAATAGCTCCATGGATGCTTTCACTGGTATTTGCTTGCAACCCCCAAAATGTATGTAAATGTGTAAAGTGTTCATGTCTTTTGACTGTGTTGTTTTCAACGTGATGCCTGAATAATGACTTTCCACCCAAAACCGGGTGCTGCCTACAGCCGACAGGATTTCTCAGCACCATCAGTGAGAATCACATCGGGAGGTTCAGCGCGGTGGCTCTCCACCCCAGCCCTGCGGGGCTGCTTATTGCCTCCTCCTGGTCTCTGCTTTATCTTTGGGTTGAGAAGGGGGGTGGTGTCCTTTATTTTCCCTTTAGCTTGCCCTACTAAACCTGTCGAGATTCAGCAGCTGTAGCCATGTATAACTTCCGATCGCCTCCCATATTTCTGACGCATCCCCCCCTCCTCTCCGCTTTTGTCTAATCGCAGAGAGTGCCTTAAACGAGAGTTTACGAATGTGCTCGTCCTCCATGAACATTCGCATCAGCCAGGAGGATTTTGTTCTCAAGCTTGAAGGGAATCAAGAAGTCGGTTTGAGGAAAGGAGACTGGATAGCCCTTTACCCGCAGATTTTGCACATGGACCCTGAGGTCTATGAAGATCCTAAGGTAAACATTCAGCTGGTGCTACTCTTCCCACTCCAGGGCATCGCAGTAGCCAAGCCTTTTGTGATCCGTGTGGATATTTTTTTTCTTTTTTTTTTTTTTTACTGCTGTTCCTTCTTGTGGAACAAATCTTCCTACTTTCAGATGTATTTTCTAGGGCCCTATAGGTCAAAGGATTCATGGCCTGAAGAGAGAAATATGGTGATGAGACTGACTGCCACTGCTTTCAAAGGGATTGACAATTGCACATTGACTACCATAAACTTTAGGCTAAATGTGGGTTTTGTTTGGCAGTGGATCATTTGATACCCAAGGAGGGCTGAATAATAGAAGGTGGTTTAAATAGCAAATAATGTGGGCCATTTAGCTAAGTGCCCCCAAAGCATCATTGACTCTCTGAAGCCCTATAATAGCAGTGTCTTACTTCAGCCTTATGCTTTTTCTCCTCCCTTCATAGGGATTCACCCCTTCTTGATCAATTAGTAGTGTTGTGAACTTGAGACTGTAAAGCTGTTGCTCTGCAGCGAAGCTCGGAGGGTAATTGTGTCATCTCCTTGTATTTTTCTCTGACGCTCGAGTTAATGAATATCAAAGACTTGAAATTAATCCACCCTGCCTCAGCCTTAATACAGCTTCAGAAGTTCACCACCTGCATGCAAATTGAATAGTCCTCATCTCAGCTAGGTTGCTTCCCCGGCTCCCTGTCCCCAGCCCAGGGTGCCTAGGAGGAAGAGCGAGGATGCACGCTGAGGCTGCTAAATGCCTCCTCTGCCTGAGAGGCAAGAGCTCATACCTGATCCCTTCCTCACCCCCATTTTCCTAAACAAATGGCTGTCTCCCAGACTGCTGATTTCCATCCTTGGCATTTGAGTCAAAGAAGAAGGGCATTGGTTTTTTTCACACGTCAAGAGAAAACCCAGGTCAGAGGCATTGCTCCCTGAGGGTCTCCCTTTTGGGAATTTAAGGGTATGAGGTTGCAGAGGAAAGATGAGATTCAAGTACATTGTTGATGTGGGACAGCATCTCACTGGGCAGGGGCTCCAGCCTCGGTGAGAGGGGGTATGGAGCGTGTCGGAGTTAGGAATAAGCTGTAGTCACCCGGCTGAAAACTGGAGCCATGAAAATGGAAATGACATCCAGGAGGGCTCTGCTGGCTGTCCCCACCCAAATGCAAAGGCAAAGCCAGCTGAGAAAATTGGGATTTTAAAAAATAATCCATATATTGGCAAATAGTTGATTAATATTTCTATCCTTAAAAAGCAACAACTAAGCTTTTTCTCATGTTATTCTTAACACTTTATTTTGGAGAACATTATTGATTTGTCAAAAGTCCATCTGTTTGTTTAGGTCCTAGACCAAAAGCATCAGTGTGGAAAGTGATCCCCTCCCTTATCCAATAATTGCTGGAATATATTACCATATTTCCATTGCTTGAATGTATCTGCTTAGTATCAACTCTGCTCAGCTTTCACAGTACAGCTTTAGTTCATATATTTTATCTTTTCGATAGTGAATGAGCAATCCACACATTGCAGTACATTGATTTCAGCACATGGGCCCTCTCGAAAAGTGGGGAAATCACTGTTCTGTTTGGTTCTTAAAATATGCAGTGTGCTTTCAACAATAACTACTGAGGATCAGATAGAGATGGAGAATGAATTTTTTGAAAGGTGCAGTCTTGAGCTTGTCATGTATTTAGGGAAAACTTTCCTGGGAAAACAGGCAGCTTGACAAGATAATTTTGTAGCAATGCTTTTCTCCTGGATACATAAATTTAAGTTCAAGCTATCTTCTGCTTTGGCAACGTATTCTGTAAGTGTAAGCATATATTGCTGACCTCTTTCTCCACTCATCAAAGCCTAAGTAAATAAATCAATTTTCTATGAAGTGGGTAAGTGAGCCCCTAAATCCTAATAGTAATAGAGCTCAGTAAATGAACTCTGCAGATCCCATAGAGTGAAATATCGGGAAACCTTAGGCGATGGTTCCCAAAGACAGCTAAATATGAGACATGACTGAGAGAGACTTGTATCAATCATGGGAGATTGCTCAATTTCCAGAATATTCTTAGCAGGCTGTCCACACAGAACTTTGTTGCCTGTCCTTGCTCAGTGTTTTCACCTTTTCCTTTCCATCAACCACCCTGTCTCTTCAAGGAGGCCTTCTGGATGGCTCAGAAATCCTTTATTGCCAAAAATTAGTCTTTATTTAGCCAGCAAGCTAATTTTTAAGGAAACAGTAAACCAAAGGACTTCAGCAGCATAAGCTTGAGTTTGGTGTCACTGTCATTGGCTCCATTCCTGTCTCATGCTTGTTTTCTTCTTTACCAATTCCTTAGACACCAATTTATTTATTTATTTCTATTAATCACAAGTCTCAGGTGGCTCTTAAGATGACAAAGAAAGCATAAGGTTTGACCCAGTGTGTTCTTAATTGCTCCAGACGCCAGGAGTGCACCTTGTGGAAATGTTCCAGCAAAGTGAAGAGCTCTGGGTTGGGTTGGTTTTTTTAAGCTATTGCAGTTCATATTTAGCAGTGCTTTTTTAGTCCAGCAGCATTTACATTTCAGGAAGTGCATATTTTTTAAGGAAGAAGCAGTATTCTGGGCTTTCATTTGTTACTGTGCTTCTTCAAATGAAGCAATGTTACCGGGGAAAAATAAAACTGGCATATTTCCTTTTGGCTGGGGTGTTCAAAGAGACTGAGAACAATTACTTGTCAGTAGAAACACACATATCACCTTTATCTTTGTGGAAAATCCAGGCGTCTGCCATTTAGAGAAACAAACCTCTGTTCTTCAGCACCAAAAGTTCCATCCCCTCCAGTGCACCTCGTACTTGTTCCCTTTCTCCTAAGCCACTGCTTGACAGCAAGACCTGTGGTGCAAGGTTTTCAGCGCCTTTAATCTAATGGGTAGATCGATATCAGTGTGTTTTTCACTCTGGTGTGGGTTTTTTAATCAGTTGAGGTTGGTTTCTGTCTGACTGACTTGTTCCCAGCCAGCTCCAAATGGCTGCTGCTATAGCAGATGTATGCAAAGCAGGACAAATGCTAATGAGTGACCATAAGCAAGAAGTGTCTGTCATTTTTATTCAAAGCATGCAGGAGGATTTTGTAAGTGGTTAATTTGCCGTTGACTGAGTGAGGATGCCAGATCTCCTTCATTCAAAAACATGAATTATCTCCGAACAGGGATCCTGCTATTGGAAAATAGTCAGATAGATGTTCAATTTATGGAATTTAGGTTACAAGCACAACCTCAAGCCTTAGTTGAAAGCACCCTCTTTATAATGGTCAATCGTTGGTGGTTGTCCTCTTTGCACACAGCTTCCGGAGCAAAACATTTCAAGGTCAGATGTGGCAAATGAAGCAGCAACCATCTCCAACTGAAGGAAAAATTGACTGCAGAGCATCAGGTCTGGTTTTCGAATAATCTGCACCACTGGGTGCAAAAGAAGGATGGGTTTTGCTCTAGCTTGCAAGAGCAAGATCAGTGCAATGCATTAATTTATTCATAGGCATTTGCAGAATTTGGCAGATTATCCTTATTCATGATGTATGCACCACACTGAGCGCGTATGATGCTTTACAAGAAAATTGTCCTTCCACTAAGGTTCATTGTCCCTGCTACAAAGCGGTCAAAATCTAATTACAATCAATATAGGCCAGACAGTGGATGAGACGTGGAAGTTGAAGGAGCTTGATGTAAAAGAGCTAAGCTAAGTAAGTGGATTTAAGCAGCGTTCTTTGCAGGGAAGATAATGTGAGCTAATGAAACTTGAGGGAACCAACTAAAAAGGAGAAGCTGTCAGCTCCTTGTCTTCCTCTTTATCTTATTTTCTGGGTTTCAGAAGCGTTACCGTTGTGCAAACAAAGCAAGTCATGTAACTGCCTTGTTAGATATCACGCTCTCTCTCACTTTCTCTTTTATTTCCAGGAGTATAAGTTTGATCGATACATAGAGAATGGCAAGAAGAAAACCACGTTCTACAAGGCAGGAAGAAAACTGAAGTATTTCCTAATGCCCTTTGGCTCTGGGATCAGCATGTGTCCAGGGAGGTTCCTCGCAATGAATGAAATGAAGATGTTTCTTTTCTTACTATTGGCTCATTTTGATGTAGAACTAGCGGAAAACAAAGCTGTCAGACTTGATAACAGTCGTATGGGCCTTGGTATCCTCCTGCCAGACGTTGATATTGCCTTTCGTTACAAGCTAAGGTCCTTAAGAAAGTGAGCGGCTGCCTGTATGCCTTCTACTAATCTCCATGTTTGCTCTGTTTCATTACTCAGCTTTGCATTTTTGGAAACATTTGCTTTTCCCTCTCTGCTTTTACCTCCTTCCTATTTGTTTCTAAGGAGAAAAGCCCTTGGGCTGGAGGTAGGTATCAGCTGCAGGGACACGCAACCTTAACTTGTCCTGCCTGAGTTGTGAGTAGTGAGGTAAGAGAGCAAGAGTTTGGCCAAGTACATAGCCCAGTGTCCCTACAGGAAGGACCCCCATACTCTTGGCCATGAGTTGAGAAGCATTTACAGGGAGGATGACATCAGGCTGAATAGAGGCCATTTATATGGAGAGCAGGCTCAGCAGGTTCCCCCTTGCTAGATTTGGAGGTTCCATACACCCACCATCTGGTGGCATCTCCTCATCTGCTCCCTGGAGCCTAATGACAATAAAGAGGGAACTTAATTCTAGGGAATGGAAGAATTTAGAGTGATTATTATTCTAACTTTATTTACTCTGTTCCATTCATGGTTTTGAGTGTCTTATCCCTTACTTGGGAGACGTGTGGGGAGGTGGGGGAAGATTTGCAAGATTGTCTTACTGGGAACACTTTTATTGAATTCAGTTGTATGTACTGAGGGTGAATGTTTCATATTTCTTCTTTTTTTAAAACTTTTTTTCTTTTGGTGCAATGTAAAGACATTAAAATCTGTGATTTTTTTTTTCCTGAAGTCATTTAAAGTCAGAAGGGAGGTTCTGTTGATTTTTATAGGCTCTGGATCAAGCCTAAATTATCTATTCTGGCTTTTGAGCACAAAAAAGTATATTCTTCAGGGAGAAAATATATGAGCCTGTTACAATGATTCTATCATCTCAGAAATTAACTTCTAACTTCTGTTTGTCTCACTGTTTTCCTAGTAATGCAACTGTGCATTTATTTTGGCCATTTCTTGTGTGTGTTTCTCAAAAAAGACAGACAAGGAGGGTTTCAAGGGGAAGTGTGGTATCTAAAACTACTTTTTAATAGTGTTTTACTGTGCCTAAATTATGCATAAGCAGAGGAGTGTGACCTGTGCTTGGAAACAGACTTGTCCATCTACAAATTGGAAAACAGACTGTTCCTTGGGGCCAGAATTTAAGCAAGTGGGACAGAAGTTGCCTGTATACTGCCTGCTGGACCTGCTTCACTGGGTGACTTGTTTCAAAAATTAATTTCCTAGCATGCAGGATCTGAGATTTTTAGACCCTGTCTCTTCTCCCAGCCATCACCTGAGAGACTGATGAGAATTCTCGTGGCTGTCCAATCTTAATTTGCCAAGATGATAATTGTGGTGGGAGAGTATCCATTTCTGTGGGCTTTGCCTCGTGTTCCCAAAAAAACCATGTCTCTCTGTTGATGTAAGTCTTTTAAAATCAGTTTTACTCGTCTGTAAAGCACTTGATGGCCTGTTGATAGAAACTGCTACGTGCATACTGAAGATTTTAATTATTTATTGTTACTTGTGTAGAAGCCTATTTAGTTATTCACTTAAAGCACATACCCTAAATAAGGGTCGGCACCAGTAGAAAGGCTTTCAGAGATTGGCACAGCCACATTCCAAATCCTCCGAGGGGAAAATTGGAGTTTTGTGAGATATATTGGATGAACATTTTCTCTTGGTATGTAATATCAATAATGTCTGCGGTGCTGGAGTACGCTTACACTACATGGGTTTTGCAGTGGATTAAATGCTTTAACTTTGCTTCAACGTTTAATCAACAGCAAAAGCTGATTATTGCTTTGTGCCACAGAATAATTCTTTTTTTTTTTTTTTTATGGTGAGATTCTTGTACTCAAGTTGCTCTAGTTACTCTGTAGGAGCTATTCTGTACTAGACTATAGCTCACAATCCAGTTTGGACATTAGAGCCTGGTTTATTGAGAGAGGAAATGTTGATATCATTACACTGTTGATTGTATTCCATTTTTGCTTAAATGTAAGCGGTAAAATGTCTCATGCCATAGTTATGATGAATCTTTCTTTGGCATTCAATTTAGAAACAAACCTGAAGCAACTGCGAAAATAACAGTAGGTATTTGTTTTAAACAGAAGACTTTTTTTTAATGATTGTATTCTATTTTTAGGGTTTTGAATTAAATATCACAGGCTGCTGCATAATTTGGTAGGACATAATCCAACTGTGCCAAAAGTGCATAAAATCATTAGCAATTTCAGATTAATTGCTGATCCGTTTGTATAGTGTCTATTTGGAAATTAAAGGAAGAGCTAGATCCTCTCAAATAGCAAATTAGACCTGTAGGGCATGCTTCCATTTTGAAAAGAAAAAAGAGGGTCAGAACCTTTCCCAGGAGTTGCAGGAAACCTCTGCAACGCACTCACAGGCCACGTGTCCAGGTCAGAAAGCACATTTTGTACCATGCAAGAGGCCAGTGTTTTGCTGGGCTAAAAGTTAGTTGCTCAGGGACCAAAATAATCAAACTTAAAGCAGGGCCTGCCCAGCTCGTCCTGAAACTGTGTCCCCAGTAACCCTTGCTCCTGGTAGATTAGTTTTGCTGGTAAGTGATGCGTCACTACCTTATCACACCCCAGCTGCAGAGGAGGGAAGGCTCACCCCTATGTGAAGTCATGAGAGCCAGAGCAGGACAGAGAAAAATGGACCTTCTGGTCAATGTACTCAGCAGCTGAGGTGACTTATGGAGAGTCAGTGGCTGGTCTGACCAGGAATTACTCGGTCTCTGTGGAGCAGGAAGTGAAAGGTCCACAGTATCAGTATTGCTGGTCAACAAGCCATATCAGCACAACGGACTGAGTGTGCACCACCCTTGGAGGTTCCAAGCTGGACCAAGCTGGCCACAATGTGCTGTGCTGAGGAGAACGTGTTCCACAACAAAGAGTGCAACACGTTTTTTGATGACCTCCTCTGCCGCAGTGCCGAGGAGCTCTTAGCATCTGTCACTGGGGTCCTAAGATGGTGAAATCATCTAAGCACAGTGCTGTTTGCAGGCACTCAGGTGCCTGTGGTGCTGCAAGGCTGGGTGGTGGGAGGCAGGCAGTCCTCGTGCTTCCTTGTCCGTCCCCTCCACTTGAGCAGGGGATCTGCCCCGCAAGCCCAGCAATGCCTGCCTGTCTCACCTGTTGACTCGGCAGCGCAGGGTCAGTCAGGAGGAGTGCGAGGGAGCCCCTTGAATTTCTCTGCTGTTACCCTAGTGAAACGGTGCGCTCACTGTTCAGTTTGAGATGTGACTTGGCTGGTCAGTGCCAGCCTCCAACTGTAAGTTGTCGCTGCCTATGGCTACATTGATAATACCTTTTGCTATTAAAAAAAAAAAATCATCTTATTTCTCATATAAAATAGGTTTATTAAGTTAGTATGGTCATTTATAGAACCTGAGAAGAAAAGTGAATTCATCATCAACTAATGTGAATGCTAAAATGTTACTCTTTTTTTTTTGTTTAATTATTGTTCTTATTTTAATTTACAGATTGTATGTTCCCCATTTTCATGCTGACACTCAGCACTGCTATATGCTATTGTAAACTTTTTCAAGTGTTACATTACTCAAAAGACCATGCTAGTCTGTGTGTACCTGTATGCAAATTAGTCTTTCACATCTCTGCCTGTATGTCCGAATGTGCCAATGTAAAACTGTGTGAGAATTGTTCTTTAGTCTTGGCTTTTAAGCCAGTTGCATGTCACTATTTCTGGCATTGGTATTTTTATGAATAATTACTGGTCTGTGAATTTCTCTTGTAGAATTTTAAACAAACCTTTATTTCATCCTTATCGAACTTTCTGACATTCAAAACATTGTGAATTGCTCCTGATTGTGTAAACTGACATCTTGTATATAGATGCACAACGGTTAGGTTCTACTTTAATAGTTAATATCCATCATTAAGGCTGTTAGATCAAATAAGGTATAGTGTGCTTTTCTGAGCAAGAAAATTGAAATTTCATTATTTTGCTAACCTAACACCTTAAATGAATTTTGTATTTCAAGGACACAATAAAAATGAATATATCTATTTTAATATTGAATGACTGTCCACTGTATTTTTTTCCAGCTTACTCTTCCACTTTTGTCACAGATTCACAACCTTTGCTTTCATTTTAAAATTTTTATTCAGTGGACCACATTTTTATGTTACTTGATCTTGAAAGGCATTTCTGTAAGGAAAAAAAATGCTTTGATTCATCACTGGCATGGAACAGCTCTTATTGAATTTAGGAAATTATCGAGTTTGGCTTACCCCCATCAAACTTAAGCTAGTTCTTACAGATGGGGGGGACAGGGGAAGTGGTATTTCTGAGATTCTTAGGACATTATTCAAAATTAGTATAAAGATTAATATAAAGATCAACAATCCACTAATGATTCCCAAATGCAGCTCGAAGGCTTTTCCTTTTGCAGACCTCTGTGTAGTACAAGCCATGCTACCTAATGTAAAATATTCTGTAGTCTCAGATCATTCATTTTAAAGGGGGAAATGAGAAAATTGTTACAATATACAGACTGCACCAGCAAAGCTCAGCTTGGCTTTCCTAAGTAATCACTGTAGCTGCTGAGTTCTACATGTAGGTATTTAATATGAAGGTTGTACTGTAAAGACATCAGTGTTTCTTCATTCCTTCCTGCAGAAATGCCTATCAGGTGTGTCTGTGAGGGTTGTTGAAGATACATTCTAGAGAAGACAGACCTGCAGCATTTTTCTGGGTTTGATAAATGTGTTTGTGCAATTGCTTTAACTCCAGGTTATATTAGAAGTTACTGAAGTTTATAATTAAAAAGTGGCATCATTCGGGATTTCGTCAAGGGCACATTTCTGAGTGAGCGTTCCATGATGGTCTGAAAGGATAACTGGGGGGGTGGGGATGGGATTATTAAGATGTCTTAACACTTCATTATATCTAATACCTGTTTTGACACTATGTGCTTTCTTAATGTTACTCATAGTGTGCTGTATTTTAAAATAATTTGAGACATCAATTTATGCATGACATATGCTTGATTCTCATAAATAGAGCTGTTTTAACTGTCAGACCACAGAAAGCATTTTCCTGCCTATTACCTAACCCAGCCCATGTACCCTGGCTGGTCATGTCCTGATACCCCCAACACATCAGTAAAATGATCTCATTACAAAAACACCCCTTAAAAATATCCTTATGAAAATACTGTGATACGTAAGTCACTGTCTGCGTATATAAATAGTAATAACTATGAAGAAATGGTTGCTGCATAAACAGAAGCACATAAAAAATAGAGAATGTTTTGTTTTCATTGGAAAGCAATGAATTAAACTCTGGTGTGCCTTTTACCCTCCTGTAAACCAGTATGTACTCTAACCGGTGCATCAGGCTTGCCTGGGATCTCAGGTACCGAAAGTTGCGTGAATACATCATTTGTAACAGCAGAAATGCACTTGGCTTCAAAACTATTTACACCGAGATAAACACTCAAAAGAAGCCTAAGCTTCAGCTGTCCCTGCTAGGAGCCTCGCAGGGTTCTATCTTGCAAGATTTTGTTAAACTGATTTTCACACTGGTGTGTTGATTTCTAATTTCTCCCCACCCCCCACCCCAAACAGCAACTGTGAGTACAGCAAAGTTGAATGAAAGTCTAGGTTCTGGCTAGAGAGAAGGTAAAAGACAGTAAGTGAACACCCTGTGATGACTTCTGACGGTGACTTCTTTCTTACCAGCTCATCTTTTCCAACTACCTCTTTTCTTCCAAATACTTCAGTCGCTAACCTCCTACAGGCAGCGACTCTCTCCCTGCCTGATTTCCATCCCGAAAGCCAGTGACTCGGCTATCTTCCCAATGTATTTCACAGTTGCCTTCTAAGAAATTAAATCTTTTGCCACAGCCTCCTGCAAAATCGGCATCGCAGGTAGCTACAGCTGGGGGAAAAGAAGTGCCGCGCCGCTAAAGCTTTCAACCTAGAAAGTGGACGGGCATTAGTTAAACTCGGGATTGATGAGGGATTGCTAGTCCAGCACGGAGGGGGGTGTGGGGTGGGAATGCCGCCCCTCCGGAATGCCTCCGCTCCGGGATGCCTCTCCGGTGTGCCCTCGGCCCGCGGCGGCAGCGGCGGGGACCCGCACACCCGCCCGCCCACCTCCCTGCGCGCTCCCCGCCGCCCGCCGGGCTCCCGGCTCCGGCTTTGCGTTCGCTTCGCTCCCAACTCCTCCGAGCCCCTAAAAACATCGGGCGGAAAGGAACGGGGAGGGGGAAGTGAGGAGAGAACTCCCGCCACCCTTTCCTAAAAGCAACCCGTGTGTTCCAGGGATGTTGGAGTGGGAAACAGGGGACGGGAACCCAGGAAAGGACCTAGGGAACCGGTCTGGGTGTTAGGCGAGTTTCGGCTGGTGGAGAAAAGGTTTATTCTGGAAAGGCGATTGTTTGCCCCTAATCCTCAATTATGAGGATTTTAAAATAGTATTAGAGGGGCAATCTGTTCTGCAACTTCTCTGAAGAAATAATTGTTGATTTAGATAAGCACTGATCCCTTCAGTGTTTGATGAAGACGTTAATTTATGGCTGTCTAGCAGTTTATGGCTGTCATTAGATTTTCAGCTTTGTCTCTGTTCGGAATGTATCGTTCCTTTTATTTTAATCCACGACAATTATGTAAGAAAACGGTTATGTTTGATCTAAAATGCGTCGTTTTCCTGCAGCATTTCTAATTATTCACAGATCATAGTTCTTACATGTGCATATATGAATTTAAAAATACAGCAGTAAAGTGCTTGAAACAGACCATAAATTTGCTTCATATTTTATTACACATCTCTGAATCAGGTTGAGAGGACAAGGGCAACTAGGGGCTTGAGGAAGGATTTAACCCTTCCTGAGGCTGAAGGACCAGTCAAACCAGAGCAAATCCCCCCCCCTCCGGAGCGCTTCGGGGGAGGGGGAGGCTGGGTGACACCGAGCTGATGAGTGACCACGGGGAAATGGGGCTGGCTGCGGCTCTTTGCTCATTTAGCAGATGTCCTTTCTGCGGTGTGGACGGCTGTGAGGAGCTCCCCCTCCGCCCCGCTCCCCAGTCAGGATCGGGGTCGGGGCCGCCACACTGGCTCCCGCTCCCGGCAGCGGCTCCCGCCTTCGCTCCTGCCCTGGCCGGGATGGCACCCGGGGCGGCGGGCGGGAGCGGCTTAACCCCTGCGGCGCCTGTCTAAGCCGAGCGCAATACTTTACTGGGAGCCTGTATTAAGCCTCCGGTGGGCTCCGCTAGGGCCAGACACTCCCTCCCTCCCTCCCTCAGCTCTTGCCCCGCCGAGCAGTAGCGACCCCGCGGTGCGGGCGGCAGGGGCCGGGGCCGGCGCGGAGGCCAGCGCGACTTCCCCAAAGTTTTGTCCCGCTCCGGCAAGGAGCTGTTCCGCCGCCTGATTAAAAGCTCGGGATCCCTCCCGGCCTGTTGGCAGCGGGTGCAATCAAAATTATAAATGATCCTGGAGAGAGTCGCGGAGTCCTGGCTCATTTATTTTACCCCCCAACAACTCACCTCCGCCACCACCCAAAAAAAAAAAAAAAAGAAAAAAAAAGTGTTAATTGCTGCAAAGTTTCCGAGCACGTGGATAATTTACTTTGACTGCGGCGTTTTAATTAAAAGCAAACTTATTTATGTTTCTGATGTTTATATTACGCGATTTAATTATGTTTAGAGGCAGCGTCGCACTTTTTTCTTTCCCTTCCACCCTAAATCACATTTTCATTAAAGGTTTTAATAAGAAAACTCACTTGACCACTATTCATTATCTAGTCCCCTCCATGCACACAAGTTCACTTACCCATTCATTTATTCACTTACTCATTCCAGCAGATCCGCTGCAACTGCTGCTAGCAGGGATGTGAACACTCATAATTATTTGTCAAAGTCTGGAAAGTGTATTATCCCTTCTTCTAGTGGTAATTAGTTACCATAGCATCTAATACGTAAATGTGCCCAGAGCACACCATTAACAGTTAAGCGGAGGATTCAATTTAACACATGATTATATCTTTCATAAGTCATTACATTAGGAAAGCCAATGTCACTCATGCTGGGACAATTTCAGGCTCAGGGCCGGGGTAAGGGGCCGGGGGCCGGGCGAAGGGAGCCGGGCTGAGCGCCGGGGGCAGGGGCAGCCTTCGGAGGAGGCTGGGGGGCATCCCGGTTCGGTCGGTCGGTTGGAAACGGGAAAGAAGCTCTTTTGAAGGGGGGACACGTTCATTTCTGGTTACGTGATCTATCAAGTGTTAAGAGGGGCGGGGGAGCCTCTTTCCTCTCCCCACCCCCGACACACACGGGCGCTCGCATCGGCAGGACCTGCCCAGGGACTGTCCCGGCGGCGGTTCCCAGCCAGGCTGCTTGGTGCAAGGAACGGGGGCGAGAGGCCAGGGGTGACAGCACCTCTACCCGGCAGACACCCCTCTGCCCGCTCCGAAGCAAGTAAGGAGGCAGCATGAGAGCCCCAAGTCGGGCGGCAGCAGTAGCCGGGAATGAATGAAACGCGTTTTCATTCCGCTTTCCGGTCGCTCTGAAGCAGAAGCAGATGAGAGAGAGAGAGGGGGAGAGGTGAAAGGAGAAACCTCCCGATGTGCCACAGACGGCAGCGGCCGCTGTCGCTCCTTCAAGCCGGCGGGGAGCAGCCCCGGCCGGGCCCGCACACGCCGCCAGCGCCTCGGCCCCTTCCCACGGGAGCCTGGAGGCAGAGCGTACGCTTCCCACAGCCTTCCCTCCCCAGCTCAGGTCCCGGCTGCTCCAGGAGTTTGCTGGGACCTCGCTCGCCTCCGCCGTCCCACGGCCAGGCACAGCCGAGCAGCGCCCGCACCTTCCAGGGAAACCTCCCCGGGAAGCCTGCTCGGTAACCAGAGATATTAAGCGGTAAATCTTGCAGCAAATGTGTCCTGCGATGTTATATGCACGAACACACACTCACACACACACACACACACACACACACACACACACACACATACATGCACGCACCACGCCAAGTAGGTGGCGGTGGTTAATTCCTAATCAGAATGATGGACAGCAGAGACAGAACAATACAAACTAATGGCTGTGTTGCTGATCACTTTACCCCTTGATTAAAGACACCCAATTATGGCGCAGAACAGTGTCGTAATTATGTTCCTTAATCACATCCAGGAGGTTTAATTGCCTTAACGATGTGTTTCATTAAATGAATTTAGGTATTATAGTCGACAGTTTTCATACACAGTTGTTTTCAAATTAACATAATATTAGACATCGTCATGGAAATTGTTTTAATAATCATAATTAGACGCACCCAGCCTTTGTCTAGTAAATGCTGAGAGACGCTTCTCCTTGCGCCTGGGGGCTGATCTGCCCACCCTCTCTGGGCTGCCTTCCCACAGCTTCGTGGCACTTTACAGTTATGTTTCCTGAAAAGTTACAGGTTCTGATTAATCTTTTTTGATGGGAAGTGGAGCAGAAAATATTTATCCCCTTCCCCCGCCCGTGGTGTTGCCGTTGCGAGAGGCGGCTCTGCGAACACCCGACGCCGGCCCGGCCCGCCCGGGGGGAGGGTGGGTAGGGAAGAGACCCCCGACCCGGGCCCAAAGCAGGGCAGGCAGCTTTAGGGAACTGCCTGCTCCCTCTGCCCTCGGGTCTGGGGCAGGACAGAGGGTCTACTAGTGGAGACTTGGAGGTATGGAGGAGTGGCGGGGGGGACTGGGGGCGGTCCTGCAGCTCACCCCCGGGCGCAGCCAGCCCCACGGGTCGGGCGGCGAGGGGCGTGCGTGGTGCCGCGGGACGGGCGGGCAGGGCCCCGCACCGCCGGGAGAGACGCAACGCGGGGGAGAACTTCTCGCCCCCCCGCCCCCGGGACACCCTGAGCTGGGAGTGGGGTCTCGGAGGGGGAGGGGGGTGCTGGGGACCATTCAGAGCAAGGCAAAGAGAAGAAAACGACTCTCCCTCCCCCTCCCATCCACCTCCTCAAATCTGGACATACATGCATGACAAAGCACAGCACAATACAAGCGTTTGTTCAAAATATTTTAATAAAGATTCTTTCCGACATAGATACACATACAAACGATCGTACATTGCTGTCATAATCTGATTGACCTATTTAATATATATCACTCTTTACACATCCGTGACCTGCCAACAGATCCATCATGGCTCCTATTTTGCCATCCAATCTGACAGTCCGAATTTGTATTATCTGCAAGTAGTGGAAAATAGCTTGACTCG
>VZTU01030068.1:0-17138 GCA_013400835.1 Zapornia atra | reverse complement strand
GAGGTTCTGTAAGACAAAGAAATATTTATTTTATAAATATTCTCATTGTTCATTAAATATAATAAAGATTTTATATTTTTTAAAGAAAAAATTGTAGTACAAAATATTTGAGGATAAAATGAACTGGAAAATACTTCAGAATATCTAGTATGATAAAGCACATAAATATTTCACTGTCATCTTCTAAAGAATATCAGAAATAACAGAAAATGTTGTGATTAAATTAATATAAATTGTTTTCAGATTATTATATGGATTACGTATCTTAAATAAAACTCTGGCACAGTAAATGTTTCTGCTGCAACTGCTCATAAAACATGTCAACAAGATATATTTGTATTTAAGAGGGCCTGACACAGACTGCACAAATTTCACTGTCTTAAATCTCTTCCTTTGATATCTTCATTGAAGAACTAATAATAATGAAAAATATTGTGCTACAGAAAATACAATGTGGTATTTTCAATTAAAAATAGTAACTCAAAAGATGATAAAGGCTTATGAAAAAATGTTTAGGTTTCATATTTGTAACACACTCAAAATTGTCTTTCTTTTAATCTCCTTGATCTGTTTCTTGAAGTTTAGTGTGCAAAACTACATAGGTCCAGCAATGAGCCTAGCAGTGATGAGTAAAGCATAAGGATTATTTCATAACATGACTAATATTATTGAGCTTGAAAATTACCTTGAATTTCACCCAAATACATGGCTGGCAGAGCCATGTTTCTTTAGTTGCTAAAGAAAAATATTTTTCTTTTTAGCAGAAAATACTGGAAGGTGGACTTCTCACTGGTAAGATGGAATGTAAGCATTAGGAAGAGAGGTTAGATACTTTCAGATCTGAACAAAGCAGGTTGCCTGCTTTTTCCCCAACACACTTCATTGCCCGGCTTTTCAAGGGACTTTGGATTTCCAAAGACTTTGGATTTCCTCCTAGGGTCATAGAGTGATGTGTGGTATTTACACATTAAGCATTCTGAACCTTATGTTGAGAAATGTATCTGTCTGGATTTATCAATAAGCTTGGAGCTTGCTACTTAATTCTACCTCAGTTGAATTTCATCCTTTCTTCTCTGCCGAGTCTGTACTAGTGCATAATGCAGGTGTTTGAGTTGTTGCTTGGATAAAATAATCAGCTTTTCTGTAATCATTTTCCAGCTTTTAACATACACCAGAATTTGGTCTGTGTCTGTAAGAATATTTTCTTTTCACTGCTGATGAGCCACTGTGATATTTTAAACTGGTATTTTTACACCATCATCTAAGCACCAGTTTAAAAAAACCCACCAGTTTCAGTGCTGTTCTGTTCCAAGTTCCTCCATTAAAAGTATATTGCCTCAACCATGCACTCAGATATGCATGCTGCTACAGGCTTCAGCTGGAATTACCTCAAATATGCAAAGTTTATTAAAAAAAAACCCTCCAAAACTCCTCTGAAGAGCAATAACAAGAATTGATATCTATTTCTGTAGCGGCAGTATGGCATTCTGTTTGTATCAAGCTGATAAAATAGATGTGCTTCTTGGATGTTTTTCCTAGTGAAACATGGAGAAGTGCTGCCACAGTTGTGCAAAGCTGAACAGTTTCAGTGTAATAACAAGCGCTGTATCCAGGATCGCTGGCGCTGCGATGGGGATGATGACTGTCTGGATGGCAGTGATGAGCATTCTGAAATTTGCTGTATGTATGCTTTCACATTTTAACTTGCAATTCTTACTTTATTTTAAAAAAATACTCTAAGTCTGAGGGGTGTCAAACAAAAGTGATAATACTTAGGTCATTCATGTAAAACTTTAATTTTCTCCTTTTCCTGTGTATAATAATAGTAGCCTTTTCAAATGACACACACATACTCATTTCATAGCATAGAAAGCAGTCATCTTTTTGTTTCTGACATCATCATTTCTGATTCTTTAGATGTTGGTATTTTCTGCTTTGTTTCCCATGATTACTTTTTTTATATATACTGGTTGGAAGGGAGTATCTCTAGTCAAACCTTCATATAAAGCAGGGCCAGCATCACCTCAACTTCTAGGAAAGTGATGGAGCAATTAGTCCTGGAAACCATTTCCAAAGACATGAAGGACAAAAAAGTGATTGTTAGTAGTCAGCATGGATTTATGAAGGCAAAGTCATGCTTAGCCAACCTCATAGCCTTCTATAGTGATATGATTTGCTTGGTGGATGAGCAAACAGCAGTGGATATTGTTTATCCCAACTTCAGTAAGGCAGTATTTTTTTACTGTAGAAGTGTCCTGCTGTTGCAATGAAAAATAATACAAAGCATACCAGTTATGTATATGTGTCATTCCTGGAAGATTCTTAGGAAGCCTGCTATAAAATTGGAGTCGCAGCTGTGAAAATTCCTTTCCTTACTTGGTTTGTTGCAAACCCTTTTTCTGTTATAAGATCGTTTCTCTACTGAAAGGCTTTTCCTGAAATGAAAATACATTATATTTTTTTTTCCTAACAATTGTAGACATTGAGAGATCCACTCTTCTACTCTGCAGCATTGTTCTGTGTGGCTGAAAGCTCTTACCATTGTCTCTCATTCTTATCTCTTCTAGACAAAACAGCTCTTATCTGTTCGTGGTTTTTTGCAGGGTTTTTTTTTTTTCCAGTAGAGTTTTTTTCTATAGATTTCACTGCTCTTTTCTGAACTTGACATGTCAAGTGATCCATGGGGTTGGGTGTCCAGAACTGGATGCACATACTTCTGCTGAGACCTTTGTGAAGCTGGTTAGTCTGAGAGTTGATAGTCCTTTCTATACATCTTTGGGTAAATCCTACTGGCTTCACGCTGGCCTGATAATACTAACTGTGATTCTTTGTAATGCCTAGGTCTTTTTTCTGTGTGGCTGTTACTTAGTTTTTCTGTTTTTCCCATATTTGTATATTTCAATAGCTCCATGTAGTAGCCTTTTCAAAACATTTGGCCAGTTCTGAATTCTAGTGCCTACTAAGATTTTACTTTAACACCAGGCACTCTTAAGTGAGAAGCTCAATTTATAGACATTGCTCAACTAATAGACAGTCAGAAAGAAAATATTTTGGCAGAGTTCACTTGCTTCTCATTTAAATGAGTGCAATTTAGACCAATTCATTGATGAAAGCTTGTAATTCTGAAAGGATTTATACAGATATCAATGAAATCATAATCCAGTCCCAAATCTATGTGTGCTATATAGTTTAAGTGGCCAGTAGGATAACAGTAATGTCTCTTCAGTAGTTGCTATAGTAACTTCAGTAGTTCTTTTTGAGTTAGTCTAAAATATTTGTAATTATTAATAGAATATGCACACATGTCAGTAAATATATATGAGCAAAAACTTAACTACTATTTAAAACAATATCTTCGTCTAGTATTGAAGTCAGATTAATAAAGTCTTCAACTTTTAATTTTACTTCATGGATGATAACAGTTTCATTCTCCAGTCACATTGCAAAATAGGTTATTTCAGATGTGTTACGAGACTTTGAATACCTTTCTGCTCAGATTATTAATTAATCTGTTCTTAGTGTTCTTGCAGCCCCCCACAAAACACTCATGAAGGGTTCATGTGCTATTGATATCACACTCGCTCTGTGTTGTTTTCAATAGGAAGAATAGGTAGAAAGGTCAAAGATAAAAGCTACTGAAATGTCAAGGATAAGCCTGGAAGATGTCCTTTCATTTTAAATACCGATTGTTTCCAGATATATGTTAAACTTTAAAAGGAGGCTGTGGATGGCTGAGTTGCTGGAAAATAGCTTGAGATAATTTTTTAACCCGGCATTTGAAACTGTGCATAGTTTACTGCTCTTGTGTAGATCAAGATTAGCAAGATCTACTAATAATAGATTCTGCTATTAGCATAAGAGAAGCAGATCATATCTACTTAACTACAGCTGCCAGAGCGGGCCGATAGTATTTATATAATTTCTGTGCATTCAGTCTACATTGTTCCCATGCTACTTGGTAGCTAGTCAAAACACCTTCCTGAGACTCCTTGTTCACTCTTCAATACTGTATATTTTTTGGTCAGTTTCACGCTTTGTTGCATGTTTCACTTTCTGACAGCCACAATGTCCTGGTGAGTAACCAGCGGATCCATGTGTGGCCCTTGACAGTAATGTGCATCATTTTAGAAGGATTTTTTAACCTGCCCAAATCCCTGCTCACAGTGCTGTAATGTTTTGGATATGCACTTAGCCACTTGCATCTGTTCCCTTTGGTGGTTTGGTTTGTTTATATGCACTTCAGTTTGCAAACCTCATCACATGGATTAAATGCGATCAAGGACATTTTTCTTTAAGGAAATAGAAACATTGTAAAATGCTGCTACCTTTCATGACCTTGTAGTTAATAGAAGAGGATCTCCATAGAGAACCTTTACTATGTATTGCTTAATTTATGATTGAAGTGCAGTAATTTCATTTTTTTAAATTGACTGACTTGCTGAACAATGTTTATATCATGGTGATTATATATACAGGACTAACTGCAGCATCAGGGAATACTATTTAATGTATTATTTGCATGTGTTTTTCTCTGATGATTTTCTTAGGGAAAAAAAAAATCCTCACTTTTCTTTCTCCCCAGTCAATCATAGCTGTCCTGATGATCAGTTTAAGTGCCAAAATAATCGCTGCATTCCCAAGAGATGGCTTTGTGATGGAGCTAATGATTGTGGTAATAATGAAGATGAATCAAATAAAACCTGTGCAGGTAAAAATTTTACTCAGTTGTGCGTAACTCCAGTTCCATAAACAGTTCAAGACTGCTCTGAACTGAACCAGCCTGCCACTAGTAATCTGATTATTGCCATTTTAAATACATTCAGATTTTGATGCCACTAATGCTGGAATATAAATTATGTTTTACTTAATCCTTGTGCTTGACTCTGCTTTCCAAAGTAATTCAGTACTTAATCTATCCGTATGGGTTGACTGTCAAAGCACTGCTTAGGTACAAACTTGTCCCTGCTAAATCTTTTTTGGCAGTTAGAATTTTGTTTGTTAACATGCTGTGATGAGTGCAATGTCACTGGTAAATTTTATTTTATGCTGACAAAAGCATAATTAATTAGTTATTTAGTTTCCCCTTGGTGGCTTGAAATTCTTTTCATTTGTAAGCTATTAACTGTATAGTGGATTTATAAGGAAATACCAAAATGAAGATTGTTTACTTACTCCACTGCAATAAATCATGGAGTTCCAAGTCTGTCCTTGGCTTGTATGGAGTTGAAGTTTAGTGCTGCTCAGTAGAGTACGCTGAACAGTAGCTAAATATTTGATGTACAAAATATCAGACACCAGTAAGCTGATGACTATTTTAAATTGAAATGCAGTCATAGGCAACGTGCACTGTGTATTAAATTATTCCCTGAATTAATTCTCTTGATTTAAATTTTCATATGTGTAATACTTGTGCAGTTTGGCTCAAAGCTCTTTAGTGCAAATGTAAATGCAGACATATAGTGTCCATATCACTTCTACGGAGTTCTTGTGGATACATCTTGATACCCTTTGGCATTCAACAGTTTGCTTGTAGGACAAGGGACTGATTCAAATCCTTATTTATCCCCTTTACATCCCTGTGTCAGCTGGCTGTGGGATACATTTTGTATTCTTGTTTTTCCTTCAGTTCCTGTAGTGGCAGGAAGTTTCTGAATATTTTAAATTACTTCTACAGTATTTTGGGCTGTTTCTGTGAAGGAAAATGTAAATAATGGTGAATAAGGAATGAAGAAATACTTTTTTTGTTATTGGGGTTTCTAATGTACCAGTCTTTTTTTAAAAGTGTGAAATCACATATAGATGAACTCTAAAAGCTTAAATTGGGAATCAGAATCTGTGTCACTATCCCTGGCATTGCAGTTATGAGTTTGCATTTTGAATAAACAAAATTGTAAGTGATGTCAGTTTTATATGTTATATTGTTACTGAATTTTTATTGTTCTTTAGCTTTCAAAGTAATTTATGCAGCTACATAGCATGATTTCTTTTAGAGATTTTTATCTCTCCAGAAGAAAGATGTACATCATTTCCTTTAATGGATCTTTACAGTTCCATATTTCCAAAGGCAAAGATTCCAGGAGCAGTGGGGCAGTGCACATCACACACGTTATATTATCATTTTTCTGTGTAAACATGAATCTCACCAGATCATTGTTTATGTCATGACATAGAATTTGTTAGTATTCCACTTGTAAGTTAAACATTTTTATGCCCTAATTTTTGATTACTTCATATCTATCCCTAACATTACTTTATCAACTATTAATGTTCTTGTACCACCTGTTTTTGCATAATTACACATAAATCTTCATGTCCTCATATGCTGAAGAAACCACTAGAATGCTGCATAGCAAGAAGTAAAACACAGTCCTGCAGATGACCTCAATTTTCTCTCAAATCAAAGCAGATGAAGGATGTTTAGTTAGATCACGTAAAGTGAGATCCCCTCCAGGTACAGACATGCACCAAGAGACCTAACAGATGTAGTTCATTTCCCTTGTATTTTTGGAGTGTTTTGTCTTGACAGCAAGAACGTGTCAGGTTGACCAATTTTCTTGTGGGAATGGACGCTGTATTCCAATGTCATGGCTGTGTGACAGGGAGGATGACTGTGGAGATGAAACTGATGAAATGACATCCTGTGGTAAGTAAATTTTCTGTTGGTGGGGAAAAAAGCAATATTATTCTATAAAAAGGTAAACAAATAATGATCTCTTCTTGCATACACTGAGGGATAGAAAAAAGAAGGGGGAGCAATTCTGGTTTTGTATGAATTGACTATTTTCTTTCTGAAATGGCAAAAAAACCCCTTTCTGATTAATAAATAAACCGAAAGCAGAGGCTGTGTTTTTTTTTTTAATTAACAAGTTTTTAACCACAATATGAAAAAGGCAGACTGGTTAGCTTAACACTTTCCTAATTTACAGCCCATTATCAAATACTGTGTCCTGGTTTTGGCTGAGACAGAGTTAATTTTCTTCCTAGCAGCTGGTATAGTGTCGATAACACATTCCTGTTTTAGGTGTTGCCAATCAGTCAAGGACTTTTCAGCTTCTCATCCTGCCCTGCCAACAAGAAGGCAGGGGGTGCCAGCTGGGAGAGGACACAGCCAGGACAGCTGACCCCAGCTGGCCCAAGGGATATTCCATACCAGATTATGTCATGCTCTGTATATAACTGGGGAGGCAGTTTGCCTTAAAGAGCTAGCAGAGTATCAGCTCTGCTTATGAGCTATTCTGCTGTGCATCACTTGCTTTGTATATTCTCTTACTATTATCTATTATTATTGTCTTCCTTTTACGTCCTATTAAACTGTCTTTGAGCAAGTGAAGGGCTGTGTGGTTGTTTTAGCTACCTCATGGGCTAAATCATGACATAATGTCACCCTCAAAAATTGATGTTTATCTCAGCCACACACCTCTTCACATAGGCCCCCTCAGCATAATCTAGATGTCAGTAGGAGACTGTTTCAAGTCTGAACAGAAGGATGTTGCATTTTGTGGAAAAAAGGTTTCCTTGGTTATTTCATGAGAGAGTATCAGCAGCTCTGCTAATTACTGCTTTACTGAGAGAGATGCACTCTGTCTAATCAGCTGTTTCCAAACAATTAAGTTTTTAATAAGTCAGCATGACTGCCTTCATCTGTTTGGCAGGTCACAGGTAACTGCTGAGAGTCTGAGAGCAAAAGGGTCAATGGGGTGTCTGCAAAATAGTGTATCAGGGTGTTCCCTGTTTATTAGGTAATATTTGTGATATTATTTGACTTACTAATAGGACTTGGCAAGCGTGTCTCAATATAATAGGATGTGTTTTTGAAATGGCCTTTCAAGAGTTTTCAAGATAGAGTGCTGACTGATTATTTTAGTGGTGTCAACCTTGTAAACATGAAGTGACAGGTTCTGCCCAAAAAATTAAAACCTATAATCTACTTGTTAGGACACTTAGTAGTTAGACATGTATTTTTGTCAGATATAGATGATATTCTATAACTGCTAAAAATATCCTGTTTCTTAACCAAAATCAACTATGACTGCAATGCAGTTGATAAAACATTACCTTTTCATTTGCTTTTTTGAAACTTACTGCTGTAAAGTTTTAAAGTTCTGTTACTGATAACAGCTTTTCTGCAAAAAAAAAAGAGAATATTATTAGGTGGACTTCCAATTGATGTGCTTCAAATCAAGTAATATCTGCTGCGTGCAGAGGCAGGATAGGTGTTCCCAAAGGACTCACTGTATTTTGCATCACATGGCATTTGGTACGATAATAATATATCTGATGAGCTGCATCTCTTAAGAACATCTTATGTTCTTAAGAAACCTGATCAAAATGCAGCATTAATGTGATCTTCATAATTTCTCCCATGTGTTTTGTTTGGTGTCCTGTCAGCTGATCTGGAATATGTCTACAGATCATCTAACCAGCTCTTATTTCACCTGCTGTTTTCAGTTTGACCAACCTTGACATATGTTTCATGTTCGAATCTTGTTTACGTATCCTTGAGCACTGTGGTTGTGCAAATGTGTCATTTTTCATTCATTTAATCAATTTCATTGCTTTACAATTTGATGGTAATTACATTTGTTTAGCTATTCTTTTTTTGTGGTATATATTTTATTCTGTGAAACAGTCTAAAATTCTTTTTGTGCTTGCAATTTTTTTCTATGAAAGCAAAATCATGATTTGCTGTTTGGTACCATTATACATCGTTGATGTTTAAATGCATCAGTCTTCTGGCTATGAATAAATACCTTTTGGCTTTGAATGAGTCAAGACCCGAAGCATAATTCTGTTGTCGTACAGCTGGGGTGAGCAGGACTAGAAAGATGATGGTAGTATCATTATACATACACTTTTTGTTAAGATACAACCAGATTTACTGAAAAAACACATCTCCAAAATTTTGAAGAGAAACCCTCCTTATTTTTCTACAGCTTCCCTAAAGGAAATGACTTGTGGTCATTTTTTATGTCTGTCTATCAATTTGGTGTCATACCATTCTCACTTGGTAACGGAAGGGTGAAGGACAAGAGCTTTTACAAGACAGCTGGATAGCAGAGAGAATTGGTGTTTGCACTGTGAAGAGATTTCACTTGTGAGCTCCAGAAGCCTCTTTCTTGCTTTCTTTGTCTGCAGGGCAATTGGCACAGGGGTGGCTGTGAAAGCTTCAGGATAGGCATCTCTGGTGAAATTAAGGAAAGGAAAGGACTACTGGAGAAGACCATAGGGACAGTGAGCAGGATGTGTCATCTAGGATGCAAGAGGGAGCTGAGAATGATGGTGCAGGCTGAGGCTGTAAGAGGCAAACACTGGAGATGCTGCAAAGCTTCCTTGGAAACAATGTGGTGGGCTGAGACTCATGAGATGGGTGGTGGTGAGGAGGATAAACAATTCATTTTCATTAGTTTCTGTCTCTCTATACAGGTCTTGAGTAGACAGATGAAAATAAAGGCATTAATGTATGGGAAAGGGGGGAAATAACATTTAATATAACGTACATTTTTTAAAAAATATTGAACAGCTTAAAAAGCAAAATGAAAAATTGCTTTCAGCCTTGCTTGAAGCACATGAGGCATATATTGTAGTTAAGCACCATTCTAGTTGCACATCTCCATTATTTGTCTTGGAACAGATTTTTGTTGTCACTGTAATGTGTTCCCCCAAGAAAAACGAAACAAAAGAAAAAGCTTTCTAGGATTGATTGACAAAATGTTGTCATTAATGTTAACTTCCCACCCTTTTCTGAGTTGAAGAAGAATAATAATCAATTCAGTCTTATGATATTCTTGGTGATCTCAAAATTTTACTCCTTGATGCAGCTGCTTTAAGAAAAAACCTTTTTCATAAGCTATTTTAATTTAAAAAAATAGTGCTTTTGTTTTAATTTTAAAACATTTTCTGTATCAAAGACAGCAGGAGACAGCAAACTGAAGTCATAAATTCACTGACTTCAGTGACTATTTCAGTTCTTGTGCTAAGGAAATGTAAAGTTTATGTGGTGTGTTTAAAATTAGAAAAGCTCTTTGGTACTAATCTCATGGCCTAATTTTCAAACTGTCTGTGAAGTTTAGTGTTGTAACATCACTAGAACAATCCAGTGTAGCTAGAGCAACCTGATGAGAAATACACTTGAAGATCTGTTATGGCCTTAAGCAGCTTTGGTGTAGCTGATAGGACTATGTACCATCTTGGACATTGCTTTCTGTTGCATTCAGGTTGTGCCATGTAGGAATTTCCAACCTGAAGTCCTTCAGTGAAGGGTAAACTTGCCTTTAGCAGTTCCAGGAGATTGTTCATGTTGTCATCTTTGGTTTGCATCAGGTATCAGTTACTGTAATGTGTCTTACTCTCTTGATGGCTTGTATAGAGAATTTGGGCTCCTCCTTATTCCTTTTGAATCAAGTTCGACTTTCAGATTGCTTCCTAGGAATTGCCAGGGTTTCTAAAGTATTTTCAAAACTGAACGGGTGCAACCACTGTTTAGCATCTTAATGGTATGAATGCACAGACCTAGCTATGTCATCAGTTTTAGAAGACAAAGAAGACTCATAATTCAAATCGGTTTATGTGAAACAGGTGATTATTAAAATAAATCTCTGTGTAATATAGGTGAGTCTCTGTTTTCTACTACTTTACTGGAAGCTTGGAGGCAATGACTGTAAACAGAAATTTTCATTTTGGATTTTATGTCAGTGTGTGGTAACTTTATTTCTTTACTTCTTTTGCTTGGTGCTCAACTTTCTCATTTTATTGTCTTCCATTCCCTTTCTTTTACTGGCAGTGCTATTGCAATAGGACAGCTTTATTTAATAGAAATAAAAATGTTGAAAATATGGTTTCTATCAGTCATTAAGCTATAAATAGTTATAAATATCGGCATACTTAGTGGCAAAGACAGCCCTGGCCTGCTGGGACTATAGGATCATGTTATATGACAGAGAATAATGCATTTCAGTAGTCTGTTTTGAGGAAGGATAGGATTTACAGGACTAGAATTTACAGTTAAAAGCTCTTGCATCCTCTCTTTTCGGTGGGTCACCTTTTTCTCCTCTCCAGATTAAGTATATAGCAATTGCAATTCCTTGATGCAATACACTTGTGTAACTTACTTACTGAAGAATATTACTGAAAAGTATATACATTAAATAGATGTGGTTTTTTTAACACTTTCACAGAATTCCCAACGTGTGAGCCACTGACTCAATTTATATGCAAAAATGGAAGATGCATTAGCAGCAAATGGCTGTGTGATTCAGGCAAGTATCCAATGTTCTGTACCTGAAACAAAAATGGAAAATACTACAGAACTGGTGCTTTGATATTCTTTATTTTTTTATCTGAGACTGATATTGCCACTTTGGCTTGTAAGGTGTTGATGAATAAATACAGTAATTTTAAATTACTGACCTGTCCTACAAAGTGGTAACGTTGACACTTCATCTGAGGAATGATGCAATGGATATGGTTATAGTTACAAATAGTATATTCTGTAGAATGAAGTGTGGTGTAAACTTTCATTAGTAGGAAAACAAACAAACAAAGACACTAAGCTATTTCTTATGAAAGTATTTTCTACTTTTAGGACACAAAATAGTTCCAGTGACCAAAATATAAAATATCTGGGTTGGGGTTTTTTTGTTGTTTTGTTGTTTGGTTTTTTTTTAAGTTTCTTTTGAGCAAGGTCAGTTTAATAAATGACATCCCCCAAGAGGGAAGGCCAGGAAGACTTTGTAGTTATTCTTTTGTCTGAAAGAATACATACTTGAATAACAGCTGCTCATCTTTTCTTGGAGCTTGTGATGTGGGAGTGATGTCATGCCAGTCTTACTAACATTGGGTTGGTTCCTCACCTACCACAGCATTTGGTACTACTCTAATGTAACGAGGCTGACAGGAATTTGTAGCTGTAAATGACACATTCTCCAAATTATCACAGTGTGCTTACTGAACTTCTGTGCAAGGAGACCCCTTAGTTTTTAACTAACGTATTTATCTTCACTTTCCCTTAACGATCACATTCAAATTATGGGAATTGCCTTGAGATTGTTGTAATGACTACAACATTAGAGTAATGAGAAACTTCATTCCCCCCTTATTTATGCACTGCTGTCGTTTTCCACCTTGCACTGTTTCAAGTGCATGGAAACAAAGTTTGTAATGCTCCAGAGAAGAAATTCTGATATCAGGTTTTCATTGTGGTTTGTCTGAAGCTCTTTGTGCTTTTAACTGTCTAAGTTAACAGTGAATCACTGAGAATGAAGTAAAACTGTTGTGCTTGGAAGCCTGAGTAGTGGCGGATGACTGAAGAAATGAAGGTGCCTGTGATGGAACAGCTGTATAAGTGTAAAGGATTAGATGATCCAAAGTGACAGAGTCATATGCTGTTGGTAAATTGGAATTAAGGAATTATTTGCATTAGAAATAACTTTACCATATGCCTGTGGGCAGCAAACATGCTATTTTATTTACTGCACATCTCTTTTTCTGTTTCCTTTTTTGGAAATCTCTTTTTCTCATCATGTTCTACTCATATCTTTTATCTTTTAAAATAAAAAAAAAAACCCTAATACTTGCAGATGATGACTGTGGTGATGGAAGTGATGAACTAGGCTGTGTTCACTCCTGTTCTGCTGATCAGTTCAGATGTTATAATGGTAGATGTATCCCAAATCATTGGGCGTGTGATGGTGACAATGACTGTGGAGATTTCAGTGATGAAACCAAAACAAACTGCAGTAAGGAAGGTTAGCTTTCTTTTTTCTTACCACATTTTAATACTTAACCACAGAGAATGCTTTATTATAAGTACAGAGGTTCTGTCTTCAGTCGATGGGAAAAGAGAAAATGCTTTTAACCTTGGTAAAGGTTGGAATGGAAAATATGTCAGGTGTAATTTGAGAATACAGAAATGTATCATAGAAGAAGAATGCATTTGGAAACAGAATGGGTATTACACTGAGAGAAGTTTTGTAGTGTAACTTTACTAAATTATGCTAAACATGAATATTGTCCTTTTATAGAGATGCATGCTGCTTAGATAAAGAGGCAGTAAGCAGCAATCCTTAAGTTACCTCTTATTTCCTGGGGATTTTATGCAGTGATGCTCATTTTTTGTGATCCAAGTTTTGGTTTTGAGTTTGGGTTTAGGTTTTTTGTTTCTGGTTTTTTTGGATTTTTTTTTTTCCTCAGTAGTATTACTGAATCATGAAAATGTTTAACCAACTACTGTCCCGTTTAAACACCATACATTGTATTTATTTGGGTGGCAAGAGAAGAGAAGAATGCTTGTAGCAGAGGATAAAGAATAATCTGATAAGAATGAGGGACTTTTTTTCTCTAGTATTTTCCTCATGGTGATTTTTCCATAACAAAGTAATGGTATATGATTTTCTTGGTCCTTTTTCATGAGTTCATATTCTAAACCTAGGTAGTGTAAAGCCCTCAATTTTTATAAACTTACAAAACTGATTATTTATCTGTATCAAAATAACTGTTCTGAAGCTTAAATTGCTCACTTCCCCTGTTCACATCCATCTTGGAGCTTAAAGTCCCGCTCTGTCTTTTTATACAATACCATATTATGCTGGGACTTGTACCACTGTCCCCAAAAATGGTAGTTTTACACAGTTGTTTTCAGTTCATACATCTTCTGTGTCTTACTCTACTAAGGGATGCAACCTTGTCCAGCAATTTGTCTTCATTTTATTTCCAACAGAATGCAAGAATGTAAATTATTCATTTTTTAAAAAAAGCAAACAGCAAGGCAACTATTAATAAAATAAAACACGTATTTATAGATAGTGCTATAAAAATGTATTCAGTTAATGCTTTTTGGTACAAACAGGAATGTTTATCATTAGTTTAAAGTATGTGTCACCATTGTTAGTATGCCATGAGATGCTAGAAATACTCGCAGTGGTAATAGTTTTGGAAAAGGAGAGCACAGATAAAATTGAAAAGGCCCTCATCAAGAAAATACTGAGAGGATTAAGTATGTGATGAATAATTAAAATCACATAGTTACTGTGGTTTGAAACTTTTCAGCCTGATTCCATGGCTGCACTGAACTTCATTGCTGTGGAATTCAGGAAGGCTACAGTCTTCTAGGGCTGTAGTGGCACAGGCCAGGCAAGTGTCGGGGCCACGGGCTTGTATCAGAGCAGAGGTGTGACCTGTCATGTGTTGTAAACTAGAAGACTGACCTCGTTGGAACAAAGACTGGAGGAGGAAATGTAGTTTGAGGGTGAGAGGTGGGGCTTATGAAGCACCAGGAAAACCTCATCAGTCTTGGTCCTCCTTACAAAAAAGAAAATAAAACAGTATCTCCATTGAGTCTGTGGTGAAGGGAGTGAGGAGGATAAGAAAGAGCTTGTCTGAAGCTTGTGTTGGAGCGATGAGTTCAGAAGAATTGGTGAACTTTGAGTGTTACACCTGGGTACTCTGATTTTGGCTTTGGTTAAGAAGGGGGATTCTAAGTCGTTGTAGTCTTAGTATGGAAAAAAACTGATATGAGCAAGTTCTTCAATGTATTTCTTATTTTTCTAAGAAACTCCCTCTCCTGGAAAATGCAATGGGAAGGAATTTCAGTGCAGTCCTGATGGGAACTGTGTTCCTGAATTGTGGCGCTGTGATGGAGAGAAAGACTGTGAAGATGGTAGTGATGAAAAAGGCTGTAATGGAACTATACGACAATGTGATGAAAAAACAAAGTTCTCCTGCAAGAGTACAGGTATGTGCTTGCAGATGTGTTTTTCTCTCATTTACTCATTGTGTGTGTGGATCTGCCTGTGTGATTGCATCACATACTTACTTTGTGAATACTTCTTTTAATGTTGAATACTCCTGAGATGATTTTACTTATTGTAGTGATCCCAGGAAAAGAATATCAATATACTTCCCTTCACCTGTTTTTTGACTTATAATATAAAATGGATGGGGTTTTAAGATTACTTAAAGCTAAAACTTGTCTCTACAAACCAAATGCTTAAATGTAGCATCTAATAGCACTTCAAAGTCCAGGTATTCTCTTCTGTTTTCCATCTCTGGCTCCAGGCATTGATTGAAATTGTGTAAAGTAATTAGCCCAGAAGACTTTAAGGAATTAGAACTACAGCACTGGAAACTTGAACCACAATATTGGAAGATACATTCTTTGAGAATGTTTAAAATAAAATTTTATTTTAAAAAGCGAAATGAATGTGACAATGTTTACATCATGATATTTTGCAAAATAATGCTTAGGTGGAATATTTTTGTAAGGGAAATTTCAGCTAAGGAAGAAACTAGTTTATGTCAATATTGTATTGAACTTCTTACAAGATCTGTCAAAGCTTAATGAAATATCGATGTAAAAATAACTTTCAAAAGCAAAATTTAATTCAGGGTATAATAAGTAATATTGTTTCCATTAAGCAGCTGTAATTATTACAGGAAAAGAGAACCCTTTCTAGTGCCTGTGTTAGAGCTAAGCATGATAAATGTTGCAGTCTAGTTATGTGAGTTCTACCCAAAAGTGTTTGTGAATGCATATGGATACAGTGAGATACTTTATCCAAACAGGGAGTTCATTTTTAATATGTTAGCTCTTTTAGGATGCCAAAGAAATGCTTAGAGGTTTGCTGTGACTTGGATTTTAAAGTTACAGAAATCAGAATGTCTGGATACAATAAGTATGAAATACTGCCTTTTGCCTAAACAAAACATTTTCTTTTGTGTTCTTACAGTTTCCAAAAAGAAGTAGAGAAGTAGTAGCTGTTAAGTGAAATAGCTTCAATAAGTAAAAAGGGATTATTCACTTTTAATAGAATGCTCTGTTCTCTGAAATAGTCAGATAGAAACCCTGCCAAGGGAAATAAACTTCTTCCTGGTACTGTGTTTTTCCTGGTGCTTAAATGAGGAAAAGACTTCACACTACACTGCCTCATTATACACTTAACATATGTTTACAGTTGTGCACAAGGAGGGCAATATCTCAGTCAGTTTACAGGATGAAGGATGAAATGTGACTTTTCTAGCTGCTACATATAAATACAGGAAAAAAAAGGAGAAATACTTTCATCAAATGTTTGATGAATGCAAGGTTATCTGGCTTCAATTTAGTGGAAAATGCAATCATGCTTGTTGGTTGTGTGGAAACATCACTTTAGGAATCAGTTGTGACATTTTCATCTATAATTTTTTTCTTTCACTATTTTCCTTCCATTAGTCCTGGAAGGTACAATACTGCTGTTCTGGAGGAGGCACGTTGGTAATGCATTGGAACAGAAAACAGCAAAACCAAATTGTTGTTTAGCTACTTTCCCATTTAATTCTATGTGGTGGGACAAATAATGATTTTATGAGAAATAATTTCTGCCATTATCCTTTCAGGTTTCAGAATAAACATGATTTTCCCTGTTGATTGTTGTAAAGAAATGTTGTCTGGCTTCCTCATTTATAAGAACTTTTCTGATGAGGAGGAATTGTGTAGTTCTCCCCTTTAGATTGCTAGGTGGAGCTGTAGAATATGATGGGTCTGGGTATGGAAGGAGGTGAGGCAGCCAATACATTTTGAAGGAAATGACATTTGGCAAGAAGAGTATTAGTGAAATGTTACTTCCTACTGTTCTTTTTACCTCTTTTTTTGGTTTATGGCTGTAAATAGTAGCTGCTGGGTCTTTTCTTACTGTAGTTTTTGTTGGCTCTGGTTAATCTGTCAATGCCACAAGCATGTCATGTTAGAACTACAGCGTTTGTCAGCCTTCAGCCAAACACAATTTCTCTGCTTAGAATAATGGGGATCTCAAGAACACATCATATCCAACCCCTTCTCTGATATGCACTTAAGAATAACCAATAGGGAATATCCTGCAACTTATATAGGTAACCTTTTAGTATTTTGCCTCTAATAATTGAATTTTTTTTCTGAATAAGTCATCTGAATCTTTGCTGCAAGCTTAGTTGATTGTCTTCATCTTTTCACCAGTATAAAATTTTTTGAATATTGAAAGATTTTTGGTTTATGTCTCCTTAACCATTTTTTTTTTATTCTATTTTCATTTTATATTTTTAAACCTTGAGTATTTTTGTTGGTCTCGCTGGAACTGTCCAACCTGTGCAGTTCTTGAGCTGCACTATTCAAAGTCAGACAAAGTGCTGCT
>VZTU01030067.1:36453-49538 GCA_013400835.1 Zapornia atra | reverse complement strand
CTGTCTTTGCTTTCTTGTTTTCTATAAGCTAGAAAGCTTTACCTCTATGACTGAATCATGACCAGAGGCTTCAGTATAAATTTTTGATGTGACAGAATTAGAGCTAGGTTAAAGTTTATGTCAAGATTTTTATCTTCGACAATGTAATTTTAACTTAACCTGTTTTTCCATATCAGTGTTCAAATTAGAAAATTGTAGAAAATATAACAAAGGATATGAGAAAAATGGAAAAACTGAAAAATCTGTTATGGCATTCTAAGCAAATTATGTTTTGACTTTTGTTACATTATAAAATAACATTTTCACATGAGAAAATAAAAAAAAGTATAAAAATGAACTCAATTCCTTTCTATGATTTCCTAGTGAAATATTCATATAATTTCATTCCCTGACACTTCTCCCTACTTGCTTAGGAAAATGCCAGTATCATCCTGTGCATAGATTAAGTTTTCAAAACCCTATTTTATGGCAATTAAAAGGTACCTAGCAAGAACCATACCACTCAAAGACTTACCTAAGTCTGTCAGGAGATAGGCAACTTTTTCATATACCTAAAACAGAAACAAGAAAAGGTGTAAGTGTAACACATCCTACCTGCTGTGATGTCAAATCCCGAATGAAAACAAGCATCAAATGCATAAGTGCTCTATTATCCTACAGCATCAAGGTATCTGGGCAGAAAAGGAATGTGTGTGGATAATTTGCTATAAAAACTTCATTGAACTGCTACTGTCCTGTTGTCTCTATTCATGTAAATATATGATGCATGTATATACATTAACATACAGTAAAGATTTATGAAGAGCCAACAGATCATGAGAAGTGTTCAGACATCAACTGCTTTCTTAATCAGCAGTCAGCTTTGGGAACAAAACTATGTAATCTAACAGCAGGCAAAAGCTGTTACACAATACAATTTTCCTTTGTATGAATGTGTATGCTGGTGAGGTTTTCCTGCTGATAACGTCCATATTATTCTATGTATTGATTATCTCTGGTCTTTTTTTCAAATGACACTTAGCCCAAGGTAGTTAACAACTCTGCAAAATGTTTCCTTGAGCATTTATTATTAATAGCAAGTTATTTTCAATAGCTTTTCCATAGCCTGTTCACTTGAGTATACTTTTTATAACTTAGAATTATCATACATAATAACAGAAATAAACACATGACAATCCATCTTGAAAAATGCTTTCTGATTGCAGCAAGTGCACAATCCGTCTCTTGACAGAATCTTGACAGAATCAAAAGCAATTGTGCTCCTTTTTACCTGTTTCTGCCTGCATGTTAATAGAAAAATGATAAATTCTATTGCAGTTGAAGGAACAAAGTTTATATCAATGTACATTGTACTACCACAGTAAATTATTAAGTCTGTGCTGTTACATGACAGGAAAAACTTAAACCAAAATCATGCATCACAGTGATTCTGGGACTATACAACACTCAGATCACAGCTGCATTGGAAATAAGAAAATATTTTTTTAATATCGATTAAAAAAACCCAGAAAAATGTCAGCCAAGAAAATAATGAAGTTCTGTTTAGAGATGTATTATAAAAGGTAATGTAAAAGCCAAATGCAAATGTAGAAAGCAGTAGTCTGTACTGCTGGGACTTGGTGACATATGCAAACATGTAGTGACAAATTAGAGCCAGGCAGTAGAGAAAAGCACTGACAAACATAGCATTAGATAAGGAAAAAATGCTGAAATATTAGCTTCAAGGCACTTCTATGTTAATAAGCAAGAACTTGCATATATCTAATATGCAGTAAAAATCAGGCTGTTAAATTTATCTCTCCTTTAAAAGATCAGAAGACTTACAACGTTGAGTGACATGATGATCATGAAATTGATACAGACTCCAGTGCCAGATGTTGCAAACTGCCAATACTTCTTGATGAAATACCACTTGAAAGAAGCAAACTGTTCCATGGCTACCAGACGATACACCACAACTGCAAACACTGCAGTGAGAACCAGTGAGATCTACAGGAGATTATAAAAGAATAAACTGTATCTGAAATAATTTCCACTGAAATAATAAATTAACAAGTGTTTTAAAGATTCCTATTTGTTTTGCTGAATAGACTTTGAGAGAAGAAAATTAATAGAGTGCTGAATTAAACCACTTCTTTACTGTTCTTTTACACTAGAAATATAGTACATCTTTTGAAAGAAAGCGATCCATAAACAAGCAGTAAGACTGAGACAATCAGTTCTGCCTGTATAACATAAATCCAGTAATCTTAATGAATCATAGAATCATAGAATGATTTGGGTTGGAAGGGACCTTAAAGATCATGTAGTTCCACCCCCCCTGCTGTGGGCAGGGACACATTTACTAGACCAGGTTGCCCAACTCATGATTTGAATTTCTATTTACAAAGGAATAAGATTAATGGCTACAATTATTACAATACTATTAAGCATTACCATGAAGAATATTCCTGAGACAGACACCATCAGTCGACTGAGCTTATCAGGGAGAGGTTGAAAAGGTTCGGGTTTTCCTGTGATGGGATTTACTCTTTCCACTTGGGAATATTTAGCTTCAAACTGGGGGCGCAGCTCTTCCTGGAATGACAAGGTAGTTTCCATTTACTTTATTACTTATTTCATTGAACTGTATATAAAAAACCCCAAGCTTATATGCGGTATACAGAAGGAAATTTATACTGATACAGAATTATTTTTTTTAAATGCTCCAACTCAAACACCCAAATAATTTTCCCTTCTGAAAATCCTTGGAAACAGTCAGTGCCAGAGACCAACAAAGAACAGAAACCATAAGAGCCTTCCCCATTACATAAGGTTGTTAAAAAGGATTATGGATCACAACACTGACTTAAAAACTAGTTCCTCTGCAGAAACTGGTAGGAAAACTATAAAATAATGCCAGTTATGATGATGTTTTTTGAAACAGTCTATTAAAAGCCACCAGCTTGTACCCATGCATCTATGGAAAGTTATAAAACAAGTAATGATAAAGTCTCTACACACTTAAGTGCGTTTGAATCACCAATATAGTTAAATTACAGCTACACTCACTAGTGATTTTTGAAGTAATAAACCAATTTGATTATTGCTGATCCTAATAGAATATTAAAGGATAAATTGTACCTCTCAAAGATATAAAATCTAGTTCCTGTTCCTTTGCTTGTCTCAGCCCTGATTTTAGGCAGGATAAGGAATTTCTAGTACAAGAAACCATAAAATTGAAAGGCATCTGTGATGACTACAGCAGTAGCTCCTGTCCACCCTATATGCAGTATTTCCACTCAAATTTTCAAAGGATACTTTTAATAAATGTACAGTTATATTTGGAATTATAATGCTAGTTGCAAAAAGCAAAGTATCCTTCTACAGTCTCAAATATGCAACTAGTCTTATAAATAAAAATGTAATCTGAATGACAGGCATACAGTATGTATTGATATTTACACTTAAATCATGCTGATAGGAAGATTTACAGTTTTACTTATGTTTAGTCTTACCTCTTCATCTTCCCAGTCTATGAGGTCCCAGTCATAGGTTAATACAGCTCTCCGTCTTTTCCAAAACTCTAGAAAGACTGTAGCTGTGGAAATGATCACTTGTATTTTAATTATGGAAAAGAAAGAAAAACTGCCATGCAGATCTCAAGAAAATGAATGGTAACTGCAATTAGCCACTTTCTGGCTGTTTTCCTCCACAGAATCTGAAAACTATAAGCAACTTCAGGATAATCACTGTTGAAGTTGGAACACTATCTTACAATGTTTATCCAAGAGTAATTTTTTTTTGTACAGAGATAGGTACCTATCAATATGAGACACTGCCTTCCCTTGCAGACCACCATTTTGCTTTTAATTTTATTCAAGACACGTAAGGTTTAAAATATTTCCTAGAAGAAAGACGGATAAGTACACACAATGGTATCTATTAATCAAGAGCTAAATTCTGATACAATTTTATTCAGCTTGAATCAAGGTCATCTATCTCCTTTCTTTCCCAGATACACCAGCTTTACATTGGAGTAGCTTCACTACTAAAATACTTCTTTCACAGACTCCTAGAATGCTTTGGGTTGGAAGGGACCTCAAAGATCATCTAGTTCCAATCCCCGGCCACGGGCAGGGACACACTCACTAGCCCAGGCTGACCAAAGCCCCATCCAACCTGGTCTTAAACACTTCCAGGGATTGGGCTTCCACAACCTCTCTGGGCAATCTGTGCCTCACCACCCTCAAGTGCCTCACCACCCTCAAGTGCCTCACCACCCTCATAATTAAACAATAATTTCTGATCTATGTGAGAGATCATAATCAGATCCTTCATGTACTTGAATTATTAGTAGGCCTTAGAATAATATTTGCAAGCAATAAATAAAACCAAATTTCCCCCACACTGTAGTTGCCACTGAGGGCAAGACATCTTGTCTGTGTGGGATTCCTGACAGAACATGGGACTCTCCAATTGTTCCCCAGAAAAGAGTGATTTCAAATAAGGAGTGAGGAAAGATTGCTTCCTTCTGGCAAGCCAACTTCTCAGAAGGAGCAATTCTAACTATCAGAAATTTGAAATTCAATATTTGTCCAGTTCTACATGATGCCTGAATCCTTCCCATCTTGCCTTTATCACACTGCTAATGCCACCCGCCACCGATGACGCTGTGCAATCGAGTCCCTGCAGTCCTGGTTGCTACACACTTCTTACTGACTCATCTCCTACCCTCATCTCCCAGCTCTGAAAACACTAAGCCTTGACTTTTCTCAATTACTTCTGTAAAAAAATAAGACCTACAATAGATGACTAATGTTTGTACATCATAATAAGAATGTTCATGTTCTTACATTGCTTTGACCTGGTTGAGCTTCTTTCTGCCTAATTCTGCTGGTCGGAAGTTCTGGATAATTTAGTTTAGAGGGTCACACCCAAGCCTCTGCTGTCCTACAGAAAACATTATCTGGTGCCTCTTCTGATTTTCCCCAGGCATGTTGCCTCTCATTTTACAACTCACATTTCTGTTCTGAACTGTAAATCCCACATTATATAGTGTACTTCCCCACCCCCTCCCAGCACTTTGGGACAGACCCATTCATTTAGGGATCTGTTATTCAGTGCTCTGCAATACAGCCTGCAATTTTGCTTGCTGCACACTTCCTAAAGTTTCTTTCAATCCTTAGTTATTTTCTCATGTTTGCTGCCCTTACACTGTCATTACTCACGATGATGATGAACAAAAAACTCTAGACGTGCTTTACACAGTTCTTCATCTTGACAAGTTGACCAATGTTTAATGGCTAAGACGGACAGGAAAGATTAGTTGTGTGTTGATACAATCTTTAGCAAAACAAAAGTTTGACACTGTCAGGAAGAAGAAATGACGAATGCCTGCTGTTAAATGGTAGGGAAGAAGCCAGCAGAAAACTAAACAAACCCAAACAAAACCAAGAACTCAGAGAACCTGTTGTATGAGCACATCTCTTCTAAACGTTTCATGAGTCAAAATTAGTGGTGTCTTCATTCCCTAAAAAAATCATTGCCAAGAGGATCTTCAGTAAGCAGCTAGGGCCTGTCTCTGCTGCCTCTCTGCAGAGTTTGCCCATGGCCAGCCTGGCACCCTCTGAATACTCTGCTCAATTACTTCAGTTCTATTCAGACTCCCTTACACATAAGCTATGCAATAGAACAGTCCTACAGATTTGGTACTGCATCTACGACTGAGACACTCTCCAGAATTTAAACTGTTGTAATCAATACAGGCTGCAGCTGAATGAGAGCTTCGTCTCATCTCCCACTCCTGGAGTTCTCTAAATCACCATGCCTCCATATGGCCACAGCTCCGAATCTGTTCGTACTCAGACTTGCTGCTGGAGGTTTTGCCTTCCAGGAACAGTGGGCCAGCTCTCAGCACCAGCATCCTTGCTCCTCGCCGCAGGTGCATGACTCTTGGCTGAGAACTGACTAGCAAACATAGCATCCTCCACTAGGCATTAAGTCACTCAGGCAACAGTTCTGCTTTTGCCTAACAGCTGAGTTAAACTGCTAACACACAAAAGAGTGAGTGAGCATGCCTTCCTAAGCCTGATGCCAAGGCCCGGGGCAGCACTAGACAGGTATGCCTTTCATACCATTGTCACAGATAGATACACTTTGGCAGAATTGCAGCCTGTATATTTAAGGTCTTGTTATTTTTGAAATATTAGTATCTATTTAAATAACCTTTCTTTAAAAAAAACTATCAGAAAGGCTTCTCAGCACCATAAGGTGTGAGTGTTGGTGTGAAGTATACTGTTGATCCTAGTACTTCATTTGGACACAAAATTTGTGGTGCTTGTTTTCAGATCTCATGGTCAATCTGTCAGATGTATGTCCACCCAGACACAGCAATAAACTCGAGTTGGAAGCCTGCTGATAGACACTGCAGAGAATGCTAGATTCCAAAGAAAACAAACAGTGTCAGCTCCTCTTCCCTTCTCTCACAGACCACCCCACATCACACCACACAAATTCATTTACTTCACAAAAAGGGGTACGAGAAAGGGTAAAACTTGATCCATTTCACAACACACCTTTTACTCATCCACTGCAGTATTTTCAAGAAATGTGTAGCCACATCCTCAACACTTATCTCAAGGATAAGTTCTGAAATAGTATTTGCACTTGATTCCTTAAAAATTTAAAGTGGAAACAGGTAACAACTTCATGGCATTCCACTCAAAGAGTCACACAATACCGAAACATTTCTGAGTTGCTCTTCACCACATACCAGCCTAGAATAAATATACATAAAGCATTAAAGAAAGGAAAGGTCACGGGTTGACTAGATCAGCCTATTAAATTATATATGATCTGCCTGACTTTCTTATCCTTACTTTAATCCAAATCATTTATATAAAACCTAAAGTGAGGAGTAAGAGTTATAACAATCAGTTGTAACCATCTGATAAATTCCAAAAATTTTGATTCAATTATCTTAAATTATTGCAAATGTGAACATTTTTGGAGATCAGATTTTCTAGCCGCATTTCTGGCAGCATGTTTTTCTTATTTTGCTGCTTTTTTTTTTTGTGGTAAAAGACACGCCTTTTCCATTTCTTATTTCACAGAGCGTACCATAGGAAAGCCTTTGATAATAAGCAGCTATCTTTTGTGAATTTAATAGTTTCTGTGCTATTCTGTGCATATATAATAGCTCTGTGCATAGTACACAGAACAATAGCTTCTACAGTTTACAGAAAACAGTCACCCTTCTGAAAGTTCAAAGACTTACAAAGGATTAAGCAATAAGCACTGCCTACCCACTTTACCATAAATACTGCAATTTCTGTGGACTTGTAATGACAGAGCTTGGTCACGACAGCACTGAAGTTGGTCAGGCTGGTTCCCAGGCACGCCTTCCTTGTCGTGGAGGGCTGCCCCACCTCACCTCGCCCGTACAGCACGTTCCTGACCAGTGTCACGCTGTCACATTTATTGTACCTGCAGTCCCCTCTTCCCACCAGACTCATCGGACCCAGGGACAGAGGAGCATTTCGACAGGTTGCTGTTGCATAGTTTGTAGAGCTCAAAGGTAAGTCTGAGGTGTTTTTAAATACTTATTAGTGGATCTGATTAGTAATTGCAGCATTGTTTTATATAGTCTTCAGGAAGTCAATTGGTGCTGTTGCAGCCAAATTCTACTTAAGAGCGTATTTTTGAGAAAATAATTGAAAAATCCCCTGTTCCATGATTCAAACATTAAATCAGGGAGGCAGTAATCATAAACAGTGAGAGTATTTCATTCAAATTTGTATTTTTCTTTAGCGGGTATTTATGCTCCTTTTCAATCAAGTATAGAATTTCTCTCTGAGTCAGCTCAAAGCCCATTTTAAACACTGAAGGGTCAGGGGGGTGGCAAAGGGAAGTATTCTCTGAATGCTATTTTATACCAAATTTCTGTAAGGAAAGGTACTGCTACATCATTATTGCTTCTGCTGAGTTTGATTGTACTGAAGAAGAACAGCAAATACACAGTTCAGAAGCTCTGCCAGTGCACTTGCATTCGTCAGATTGCTAGCTGTGAACAGAGGAGAAATATGAATTATGGAATACAATTAATATTTAAATTCCTTTTTATAATTTGCTAAAAATGTACAAATTATTTTCTCAGTATAAAAAATAAAATACATTTGAGCTTGAAAATTTAATATTCACTGGTCATTTAAATTTAAAGCATCTCATCTTTGGAAAGCAATCTGACCTTTAGAGCAAAGAGCCACAGGAACAAAAATCCAGTGAGTTTTCAGCACCATCATTTGCTGTTATCTCTTTCTGAATTCTAGACGATAAACTCTCTAAATCCTGCTTTATGTGTTTCATATATTTTCTGAACACTGATATAAAGGTAAGAATAATCTGCTTTGGGAGGCTTAAAAAGCACAGTGAGTATGAAGGCTCTGCAACTATGAACGCATTACTCCAAACCGCAAGAAACAAAGATGCACCATTAATAATTTGCCCATCATGTCACTGTTTACTATATAAAGTACTTTCTAATCACTGCTATAAGGGAGGGAAACAGTACAAGGTTCAATTTATTGACATGCAAAATAATGTCTTTTGAATTTATAGTTCTGAAGATTGTATTATCTACCATAAGAATGTTGAAATTACTATTTTCTTGAAAGTTGCAGAGGTTTTGCAGGCATTAAACCTATCACTGGCTGGTGCTAGGTTTTGGGAAATACATACTGCAATTACTTTATCATCCCGAAATCTATTTTTACATGCTTAATGTACCACTGGGTATATACTTATATGAAAATCAGAATTCATTAGGACATTTTTTTCTCTGCTGCAGAAATATTCAGCTCAAATCTGGGAAGTTTAAGGAAAAACAGAAAGCCAGATGTATTATTAATGCAACCTGCATGGGGAAGTCCACAGACCCAGGGGAGGTCAATCTGAAAGGTACCAGGGCTTCACCCAAAGTGTAGATGTGATGATGATGCACAGTGATGTACACTACTAGATTCATACTGAATACTTTCTGTTGTAAAGCATCTTTAATCTTTATTAATAATGGAATGAAAAGGATTTTTGTATTTTTTTTTCCAATTTCACTTCCATTAAAATAGTGAAGCCTGTACAAAACAGAACCACAGCCTCCTCAACATGCCTGTGCCTACATTAGCATTTTAACTCACATCAGTAGCGTGCTTTTATAGCAAAACTCTTGCTCATCTCCATCCAATGCCCTTTGGCTTACACCACAGAGACCTCTTGCCAGTATACTAAGCCATGTGCTCCAGGAGAAGCTTAACAAAGGGAAGAGACTGTGGCAAGTTCAGAGTAAACCCCTCCAGGAATGTGTGAAGAGTGGGTATTGAATCCTCAGAACCTCTACAGATCTCTTGCAACTGGGCTACACGTTTCCCATTAGAGACACAAGCAGAGTATTATACTCAAATTCACACTGGAGGGCCATTTTTACAGGGAATACATCTCTTTCTGAATTTCTCAAGTAGGGGCCACTATGTCTCTTCATGCAGCCATACACCAAATAAGAAATTTTGGCCTTCCTTTTTTTTTTGGAGCTGGATTATTTTTTCTAGGCAGCTATCATAGGTCTCATTTGAAATTTGACTCTAGCAGTGCAGAAACAAATTCATGGTGCAAACCACTGGAAAAACACGGTGGTGACCATCCTATGTAAAAAACTCATTCATCATGATAAAAGAAGGTAAAGCTAAATTAGGCAACTGAACTGCAGCCTAATCTCATACTGATGTTGTTTCTACTCCCTTCAGGCTATGCTTACTGCACCGAATTTAACTGACTTTACCCCCACCCCAATAATCTGTTCATAGCTTCCTCAAACACTGCAAAGCTAACGTAAAGTTTGGGCTCTTCTGCAAGTTTTGGCTAATCTATAGCACAGCTGTTGTACTGCAATAGCACTACTTGCATTTTAAGCTCAAAAAGCACTCGGAAATATGCACTCTAAGTCACCCATGTGTTAATAAGCAGATTAAATGGCATTTTATAAATAAATGTTTAAGGTAATATTACCACCTTCTAACCACTAAACTCAGAAAACATTTAAGAACAGACAAAAGAAGTAAGAATAGAGCCCAAATGAGATACATCAATATATTTAATTATCATCTATCAAGTGATATAACATTACCGGTAGCTGACTGCTATCTACTCTTCTTGTAGCTACACTTTCCATCGCTCTGACAGTGTTATGTATAAAGCTAACATGGGAAAATGCACAATTAAATTAAAAGAAAAACCAAACCAAACCACCTCTTCAATCCCAAAACAACTCTTCCACTCCTCCCTCCCATAAGATGAAAGAAAACACCCAGAGGAAAAAGCACAAGACAGTAGGAAGGGAGACTAAATATGAAAGAAGCAGTTGCTTTTCCCAGGTGTAGATTTCCTTACTTCAGATTATATAGTACCGATGTACACAGACACCTGATTATTGATGCTGAAGCTGTAACTCACCTGTGCTTTTTCTTGTGCTGTCACATAAGAGGTTATGAGTGGGAGTTAAAAACCTGTCTCATACTTAAAAAAACCATACATGCTGCCAAACCCCAAAGAATATACTGAAGAGCATACTCGCTACACTCAAGTGACTTCAAGATGAGTTTTTCTCATCCTTCTCAATCTAACATTTGAAAAATTATTGCATAATACATAGCTTCCAGTTTCCTATAGGAAAAGAAGTTTCCACACGAATTCAGTATCATCCATAATCCCTAGAAAGATTTAGTTTTCTATTTGCTTCTAGCAGTATTCATATGACACTTACTGCTCAGGGTCCCAAAACACTATCCATCAACTCTTAGGGATAATTGTAACCATTCTATTTCTTCATAACTCTTTAGCATGCTCTTGGAGTTGCTGCCTGCCCAGAAGACGTTGCCTTGAGCATGCTATCCAACTATGAGTCATTACCTCATTCTGTAACAAAGGAGTATATGAGGCATGTTTCTAGAAGCATGGAATTTACTTGCACAGAAAGCTTTTGTTGATAATCAGTATCGTATTAGGTCACTATTAACACCCAGAAACATAAAGTTTTCAGCATCAACATGTGGTAAACTACTTCATTATAACACTTTTTTTTACCAGCTTACTTGGGTCTTAACTGAGTAGCTTTATTTTGGAAAATGAAATAATAGACAAAAGTGATTTTCTTGCAGGTTCTCTAGATAAAAAAACAATCTCTGAAGCCAACAATATGCAGCCCTCCTATGGAATGATTTTCGTTTTTCTGCTTGTAAGGCTGCAATGGATGAAAAACAACACCGAGGGGAGAAGAGTAAATGTAACAAATCATGGAAGTAGCTCAGTTACTGACAACAATCAGTCTACAGTGCAACCATCGTCACAGAGGTTTGTTCTGCCTGTGACTACTGCCAGAAATACTTCTACCATCAGCCATGCTGCACCAACTGTCAATGCCAAAGCAAACGTAACAAAAAGAATAGAAATGAGCAGTCAGCCAAATAGCACAACCCTGAAGTCCACTGATGGAACCACTTTATCCCCAAATGTCACTATGTTATCAAAAGATGCAATAAATAACTCTGTCACAATCTTCAACAGAAGCCAAATGTCTTCAGTGACACTTTCAACTACGAGTGACTTTTCTGGAATGACCAAAAGTGCCGCAGCTACTTCTACTTCCATGGAGACACCAAGTAACTCCCCACACACCTATAGCACACTCTTGCCTCCTGTGCTCCACAGCGATAATATTACAGTCAATTCCACCACGTTATTCCCCACTGGTATCACTCTGACATCATCCAAGGTGAAGCAGGACAGTCTGACACCAAACTTGAACCCCATTTCACAGACAACAGAGCTGAATCCTAATTTCAGCAACCCTTCTACGGCATCTTCTAATCCAAAAGATTCCAGTGAAGGTAAGTATCTACCCAAAGTCCAATTGGCTTAATAAAATCATAATGCTGAAATAAGACCTTTTTTCTCTAAGGCTTTCTAAGACGTGTGAATTAATAGGTGACCTAGCAAAGACTAAAATTAAACTCATCCAAAATAAAAAATAGTCTTTAAAATTATTTGCTGTTCACTTGATTCAGGAGTGGAGGAACCTAATGACTAGCACTCACACTGGAGGGAACCTTCACAGCAGATCTATAGTAGTAACATTTAAAATGGGTAACACATCAATTTATTTAAGTTCAGAAACTTTTGTGACTAAAGATGACTGTTTATAAATACTTTCAAAAGGATTACTTGTGCATTTAATTATCAAGTTGAGTACGCATGGGAAAACAATGGAGCAAAAAACTGTCAGGGCACTTCTATCCTGCTGCTCTGAATCAGGTCCTCAGGAAAAGAAAAGGAAAGATTAGAAGACAGTAATTTTTTTCAATTAGTTAGCTTTCACGATTTTAACAAAGCACTGAAAGCCACATCCATCATAGTGAGTAAAGTACAGTTTGTACTAAGGAATTAAGGAGCATCAGAGCTTCATGTTTCTCATCGGAGTTCTAGTAATTAAAATGTACCCGATTTCTAGATAGTACCACTGGAAAGGAATATCTGTATACATGTGCATGTGTATACATGTGTACATACATATATGTGTGTATAAAACAAGAAATTGCTTGTACCTGAAAGAAATTGTTGGATCTGGTCATGACGTAAATGGTATGGAATAAGGGGTGGATAATGTCCTGGTTTCAGCTAGGATGGAGTTAGTTTATTTTCTAGCAGCGGATGGAATGCTGTGTTTTGGAGTTAGTATGAGAGCAGTGCTGATAGCACTCTGATGTTTCTAGTTGTTGCCAAGCAATCAAGGTCTTTTTCAGTTCTTCATATTTCTAACTAATGGGAGGGGACACAGCCAGGACAGGTGACCCGAACTGGCCAAAGGGGGTATTCCATGCCAATTACGTCATGCTCAGTATAAAAGGGGGACTGGGGGGGAAGGAGGGGAAAACTCCAGGATGTGCGGTCTTTGGGGGATGGTCCGGTTCCGGGACGGCTCTGGGCCGCACGGCCTAAGTTGTGTGGTTCGGTGAGAAACTGCATTGTGTATCACCAGTTTCATATATTTTGTGCTCTAA
>VZTU01030067.1:11993-36377 GCA_013400835.1 Zapornia atra | reverse complement strand
TTTTAAAGAACAAGCGACTGTGTGGGGCTCAGCTCTCAGCTGGGGCAAAACCACCACAGGGAGAAAATTCAATTCCAAGAAAAACAGAATACTTCGAAGAAAAGTTTTACGAAATCTGAAGACAATCTTGGAGGAACGCAGTTATTCTGCTAAATGAACAGGTGTAGAAAGCATTGGTGGAGCTCTCACCTTGCATACTCAAAACCTGGTACTCTAAAACTTAATCACTTGAAATCAGAGGCTGTAATTGCCTGGCTTTAATACTTAGAAATAATTGCAAAGAGTGATTACTGCTTATTTATTTAAATAAAAGGATAGTGGCCGATTATGTAATTAAACCTGGAATCTTTTTATTTAACTAAAAGCTCATTTAGCCTCCCCCTACTTTTTTTTTAAAATCCCAGTTATACCCCTGAAAGTCAAGGATGGAGATGTCTATTTTCTTTTACAAAGGCAGAGAGTTTCTGCAGAGCAGCTGGTTCAGTCATATACTGCAAAGTGTTTCAGATCCTTGGTGAAAAGTCTCAATTCCCAAAGTCCTTGACTGCTATAAAGCAAGAGTGAAGGGTCTGATCTTACAGATCTATTATTCCCATTCAACTGCCTCTTTTTTTTCTTTTCTTTCTCTCCTAGACAAAACCAACGAAAGAGGAGTAATAGTTGCTGTCACTGTAGGAGCTGTTTTGGGATCTGTGTTAATTGGTCTGATTGGATATTTTATATGTTCTAAGAAAAAGTCTGAGTCATTTTCCCACAGGCAGCTTTATGATGATACAACGAATCACTCAGGTAAGGAATAGCTCGGGTGTTTCAGTAGTCTTGTCTTACTGAATTAGTAACAACTATATCATCCACTGCAGTCAAACTATTTTTTCAACTGATGGTACTTGATTATTTTTAACTTTTAGCTTAACCAATTTTCTCCTTAACTCTCCCAAACTATAACTGAAAGGTACATGCCTTTACTCACTGAACTTCAATTAGAGAATGAGGGATAAAGATATATCTATTTTTAGGATTAAAAATATTTCTAAGAGCTTTAGAAAAAGATTGCTTTCATCTTCTCCATGAATATGTATAAACTTGTATTAAAGTGTAAACACAGTGTCTCCAAACATTTGTATCATGTTCCTGGACTTAATTTTCAAATGTTTAAACAAATACCAGGAGGCTAAACACACTTTTTTTTTCCTCATATAAAATCAAATAAAAATAAAACTCTGGCAATATGCCCTTTCTGGCTTAAATGCAAGAGCTGAAAGCTGCCAGAACGTCAGATTAGGAACTAGCTTTGAAAGCTGACCACCCATGTAGTGCTGAACACCTGTTACTGGGAGGACATGTGCTACCTTCAGAAGGTGATGAAACAGGGCCTTCATCTTTTGCTCTCCCATATGTGAGAAAATGATTAACCAGATTTAGCTGTGAGAGTCTGCTGAACTAAATTGTAAGGTACCCAGTATATGAGGATAAGAATATTTCAAGCAATATATAAAAAAGAATCACATTATCCTTTCAGTTCTCCATTTAGATAACTCACTTGGACCATACAATACAAGTTTCGGATGCATGTCAGATGACAAAAGCAGTGCAGCAGACAGGGGAGAGGAAGACAACGCAGGGTGCCCATCTGATGGCATTCCTATGGCTGACATGACACTATCCCACCCTTCACCATGATGTTTACTTCAGCCTCCACTCGCAGGTTTTATCTACGTGTTTTCCTTTTTTCCAAAATGACTGGGCAGCCGATACCTTACAGCCACCACCGTGCAAACAGTGTTTTGGAAAGCAAGGGAAAAATCACAAGATACACCAAACAGCAACAGGCAGGGCTCGGTAGCTGAGCAGCACTCTTCTATGTTGTAATTAAACAACTGACTTACGGTTTTCCTTGAAAAACTTGCTTTCTTAGGCATTTTATAGACAAATAGCACCCAGGTCAAATTCTGTTGTGTGAAACTTTGGTCAAGAATGCAGACATTGTATCAGAGAAAAATGCTACTTGGGTTGCAATGATAATTTTAGCATCAATTATAAAAAATGAATGCCATGTTTAACTACCTTGAAGTGAAACTGTTCTGCCCAAATAGAATTCCCATCTGATAAATGATTCAGGGCATTATTTTCCCCACTCTATATTTTTACTTTCCTCTGTGAATATGACAAAAAGAATTAGATTTAGTTGGATTACTCAGAGGTTGAAGGTTGCTGGGGAGAGTGGAACTACTGAGTAACACAGGCATTTAACCTTTGACTATGAAGACACAGAGTTAAAATCACTATCGATGGGACAAAAAGATGACAAGCTTCTATTCCTCTGTTGTTTGCATTGCAGGCTAGATCTGTAGCAAAGATGTCAAAGGCTTCGGTACAGGCCAGGTAGAAGAAATACTTACCGTAACATGAAAGTAAATGAATTGTCTCTAAAAAGCACACTCCTATTTTGTCCAGCTAAAGAATCAAATGATGGCAGCATGATGCAAATAATGGCATAGTTCATTCGTTTGCAATTATCAGAAATGTCTAAATACAAAGCAAGAACGTGAAAAAGAGGTGGAATTAGAAACACAAAATTAAGTGTAAAGAAAGTAACTACTCACATGGGATACATGCTTGTTACTATGCCCTTAAAATACTTTATTTAGTGTGGAGACTGTGGATTGGGTGAATGGAGTTATCTCTGTAACTGACTGTGAGTGTTGTGATGAGGGTTCATTCAATGGGTAAATTGCATGCCTACACCAGAAACAATGGCAGTCACACTTACAGATGAACAAGACAGGTATTTATTTCAAAGTATTTAAAAGATCAAAGAACTGAGTGCCTATGTGCAGTGATGCCATTCCTACAGAGGTCAGTCATGAAATCTGCATGCCTCCCATCAAATCCAGCAACTAGTTTGTAACACCATCCAGCACATTGGATAGCAGACTGAAAACGTGAGGCACAGTCACCTGTTCTAGGTGAGAACATCACTCTGCTACTCGAAATGAAGAAAAACATAATACTCAGCTTTCATCTACTTTAGCAGATATCATGCCATCTTTCCTGATTATGGTAAAGCAATATCATATAAGCAAATTTCCTCCTTACACTTGAACCTTGGCCTCAGCTGAACATGGAAAGAGCCCTCTCTATGGAGAACGTGAAGACAGAGATGAAGAAATACTAAGAAATTACCAACTTTTCTGCAGCAGTGACCATATACTTCAGGAATTTATTAAACTGATTATTAGTAACTGCAAGGCTGTAACAGTAAGATTAGGATCCAATGAAGAAATATCACCAAGGCAAGCAATCAAAGTGTAGCTTTCAGTTATATTTATACTGTGTTGATTCTTACAACCTAATTATTATTTTTCTGTGCATGTGCTCATTTTGGTTTTTGATTTTTTGCGGTTCTTTTTAGGTTTTTTTTGTTTGGTTTTTTGTTTGTTCTTATCAGGCCAGCATCTAAAAAATTGTTATATTTGTTCATCCTTCACTTTTAAGTCAGAATCATTAGTGCTTATTCATGCATGCTACATAAATAAAGCTGTTGTGTACCATTTGGCTCTCAAATTGTGAAACTCTGTCTTGAATTCAGGCAGTTGTTTGTATGTGAACTGGTATTATTTTCTCAGAGTGAACATAATGAAATATTCAGACCGATAATCTAAATACAAAGAGTTAAACTGCTGTAAGCACTTAATAACAAGTCTTTCCCTTTAATTAGCTTCTACAAATACATTCTCCTTTAGCCTATAAGAGTTCTGTACAAGACACAATTTTTACATTGACTTCAGATCACTAAAGTAAACTACATGCCTCTAAAAAGATTTCTGCCTGCACAATGTAAAGTTCAGGCTTATAGACACTAAAGACAGTCATTACATGAACAATAAAAGGTATTATTTTCACCACCAACTAACTTAGAAGTTGAATTTTATGAAAACAGGGGAAAAAATAATTGTGTAACAAATCATAATCCTTCTTTAAATTTTATCAAGACCTATAATCTCTCTTTATCCAGTAATCATATAAAAGCATCAAATACACAAAACCTAAAAAATACAAAACAAATAATAACAAACTTACCCCAAATTGCCATGAAAATAGCGAAGAAAACAGTCCCTCCATTATCAAACAAATGTGTAACCTGAATAGAAAGGAAATACATCAGCAACAAATAATTTTACCCCCTCCTCTGTTGCCCCAAAGAATCCCAGCGTTAGTCCATCACCGGCAGCAGAAACTGGAAGCTAAGCATTCTAATACAAAGTCCTGCACATTTCTGCTAAGATTTATCTTTCAGTGTGTAAACTGAACTCTGGATTTCCAGACTGGAACTTCATGCAACTCCAGTATGTTTCACAGACACCAAGAGCTGCTCTGTCCCTGTCCAAACTGGCTAGAAATTTGTCCAAAACTCTTATTACTTAGTTAATTTCTTCTTATTACTTAATTTCCATTTTTATTCCTTTTTCTTCTTTTCCCAAGCTATTCTTGTAATTTCCTTGCAGGTAAGAATTGTATATATCCATTTCTATTCTGGCATCTCAGCCTCTGAAATTGCTGACATACTATCCTTCATAAGCTAGTGCCCCTAAACTCCCACAAACATTAAATACACTTTAAATACAAAACTTAATTCTAAATTGTGCACTTCATGAATGCTGTCCTTTCTGTTGGACTTATCCCTTATCTTTCTGTCTGCTATAAGGGTTTTTTTGGAAGATACTCTGCTGCAAAGTCCAAGGCTCATCAATAGAAAGTAAGTACTAATTAGTTTTTACATGTCTACAGATCACCCTAAGCATTTGAGTGGATGCATTCAGTGTCTCACTTTTAACAAAAACATCACAATTCATATTACAAAAAATCCAGAACTTCTTATATTCCAGCCATAATATAAAACAGTAATTAGGAAGCTGAAATTAATGTACTTTGAACAGATCGATGGTTTCCAATTTACAGCAGTGGAATTCATCCAGGGGTAACAGACCTACATTTCTGGTAATGAAAGGTGGTTTAAGAAGTTTCTGAGCCTTGGTAAGCAAAGCACAGGCTTCAAATTCCTATTTTGAAAAAAAGAAGGCACACATGACTAAGATAATAGAGCAAACCAACTCATCATCAACAGGCATACATTAGAAAGAGGGTCTGAAAAAAGAGGAAAAAGAAATGAAAAAGCGATGCAAATGAATGGCTTTGATGTGCACTGTCTTAAACCACCCAGAAAATTTAGGAGATTTTCCAGTCTTTGAAAAACAAACAGAATGTCATGAAATACAATATTCCTTAAAAGACTTTACTTTCAGTGGTGCTGTCTCTCTTGATGACTTAAGGACCAATTTTTAACCTTTTATCAATTAAAAGAAGCCCATCCTTATGCAATGGAATGGAGCAAGTAACCAAGATCAGCTTTGCTGTACCGTCACCTTCTCTTACATCTGCAGTTCCTTCAGCCAGCAGGAATACTCTGCATGTGAGGTGTGCGGGGATGCTGAGGCTGACAACCCACCTGGGGCAGGTTACCTAACCTGTTCCCTCAAGAGCAGCCTGCTGCAAGGAGAAGTCATCCTGCTGACACATTTCACTCTTCCAGAGACAGCTGGCATTACTGCTTCTGCCTTGCAAATTAAGAAAACTAACTCAGGAAAGAGAAAAAAAAAATGAACAGAAACAGTGTTGCTATTTTATTTCTTAATGAGTAAAATTGTTATAATATTGTAAGAATTTAAACATATATATTTCATCTGTATGCCAGATCTTTTATTCTTTTTTTTAAAAGATTCTAAAATGGTTCTAAATTGCCTATTTGGCATTGGATATTGATGAATTCAAATGCGTAGTTTGAGACTCTGTGTTGACCAGATGTCTCTAAGCAGAAGTGAAATACTGTTGGACTTCATGTTAGTCTGTCAGCATACCTGACTGATGCTGTCATCATCAAAAAAGACTTCAGGCAATTCAAACCCACCTTAGAATAGTTTGGGTTGGAAGGGACCTAGTTGGGTTAGATTATCTAGTTCCAACCCTCCCCTGCTATGGGCAGGGACACCCTTCACAGGGTGCCTGAGGGCCTCACCACCTTCACAGGGAAGAATTTCTTCCTAATATCTAATCTAAATCTCTAAAGTCCGTCTTCATATTTTCTGTAGGCCCCTTTAGACACTGGAAGGCCCCTATAAGGTCTCCCCAGAGCCTTCTCTTCTCCAGGATGAACAAGCCCAACTCTTCAGCCAGTCTTCATATTAAAGGTGCTCCAGCCCTCTGATTATCTTCATGGCCTCCTCTGGACTCACTCCAATAGTTCTGTGGTTTATGTTGGGCCGGAGTTGGATGTAGCACTCCAGGCAGTGTCTCATGAGAGCAGAGTAGAGGGGTAGAATCACCTCCCTCGACCTGCTGGTCATGCTGGTTTTGATGCTGCCCAGGAAACGGTTGGCTTTTTGGACTGCAAGTATACATTGGTGACTCATGTTGAGCCTGTTGTCAATCAGCACCCCCAAGTCCTTCTCCTCAGGGCTGCTCTCAATTCATTCTTTGCTCAGCCTGTAGTTGTGCTTAGGATTGCCCTGACCCATATGTAGGACCTTACACTTGGCCTTGTTGAACTTCATGAAGTTCCCATGGGCCCATCTCTGGGACCTGTCAAGGTGCAGTGTGACGACCACAACACACAGCTAGGTGTCATCAGCAAGCTTGCTGAGGGTGCACTTGATCCTACTGTTCATGTTAGTGACAAAGATGGTCCCAGTACCAAGCTTGAAGCAACACCCTGCCACGGGCCCAAGGGCAAGAGTGCTGGGCAGAGGACTAGCCCAAATATCCCTAGTGCACCATGCTAATCACCCATGTTTCAAAGAGTCCATTGAATGTGGATGAGAATGACAGCCTGAGCATTCATCAAGTCATATTACTCTCAGGTATTGCATGCTTTTCTCTTAAATTACAAACCACTACCCTGCAGCATTTTTTAATGAAAATGGAGTCAAGAGGGAGGGGATGAAAGAAAAAAGTTAGTCACAAGGAGGAGCCATCTTTTGTAGTTTGTTTCCAGCTTTTAAAAAAACTTGCAGAAAAAAAAAATTTGAAAAACATTTTTCTGGCATTAGTTTGTTTTGTCTGAAGGGCTCTTCTAAAGGAAACTTAGCAAATATTTCAGAAAGAATCCCTGACAGTAGCTTTAATAACACGAAATATGAACACTTGCCCTTATAGAAATGAGGCAGGTCCCATGACATAAGCACGTTTGGGGAGAAAAGCTTCACTTAAAGGGACTCCCTTTTCCTCATTAACTCAATGCTTATGTACTTGTATACAAGGAGTTATTTTAAGGATTAAAACCTTTTTTCCATAATAAGGGTGCTGGTTCCCAGAATGAGTCAAGAATAGCTTCTCTGGTGTAGCAGCTCTTTGGTTGTATGCGAGGAAGACAGAGAAGTCACATTCCCACAACAAAACTGGAGGGAAATGCTGACAAGCTCCATCTCAGGAACAAGAAAGGAAGCAGGAAATGCCATTTTCTTTTCCCAGAAAGCAGATCTGATGCCTTATTTTCAAATACTATTTTTTATTTCTATTACTAACAGTGCTTCAGAAAGCACAAAGGAACTACAGCTGATTTGAAATCAGACTGTAGTTTTCTAACATTACAGCCTGCTTTAAAGTCACTAATTTGTGTGCAGAAACATTGGAAGTGCTGACATGTTTGTATATGTGCTACTCAACTCGAGCAACACAGTGGCACCCAGCAGGACCACAACCCCTGCTGCAAACCAGATGTTTCATAGCAAGGGGGTAATGAGCAAAGCTGCAGGAAACTGTTCTTCAAAGACAACACAGTGAGCGAAGGCATCGCAGTTACAACCTCAGAGTTATAAAAAGCCTCACTGAGATTTTTCCTATTTCTTCCTAAAGAAAAGCATCTCCCCTGTCCACTTGCAGGAGATCCAGAACAGACGAAGCCTCAAAAGAGGCAATTTTTTCTTTGTTTTCTGTGTTCCAGCCTAAGGTTGATTTTCTAGAGCAAAAGCATTGGCAGGAAAAGCTGAGGGCTTACATGAATTTCCATGATACTTGCAGACATCAGACAAGAGTGCCTGCGAAGATGAACATGAGTGGTTACTGCTGGTCTTCCCTGGTTGTCACCTGATTTTGTTTCAAGAAGACTGGTTTAAGAATACATCGAGTATGGAAGGACTGCCTGCCACATCTTTTCTGCTGCAGTGAATTATTTACAATGTGACATTAAATATGAAATATGCATAATTTAAGAACATGATGTCAGTGTAAATAAAAATAAGCCACAAAACCTGCTCCTTATTAAGTGAGGATGTTAAAATAACAGAACCTAAAGTTAAAGGGATGCCACAATGCCAAACGTATTCATTTCCTGTTAAACTGCAGGAGACTGCTGGAGAGGTGCTTGTCAGCTTCTAAAAAGAGGTTTTTCTGGGATGGGTTGTATGATTTACATAATTTTATTTCAATTAAGAAGGCTATTACTTTCATTACACATTTAAAAAGAAAGCATTAATTAAAAAAAAAGTTGCAATAAATTTCACAATCTACTCAAGAGTTACAGCAGTATTTAAAAGTTTTGCCTTAAGTATGACATTTTCAATGGTTTTTGTTGTTGCCGTTGCAAACTAACTTTTTGGGTTTTTTTATTTTGGCGTTATGAAATAGAAAAATAAATCTATAACACCTAAATATAAATAACATTTACAAAGGCCCAACTTTTAAAAATTTTTCTTCACAATTAAATTTGAAACGTTGAGTAAAACTCAACATTGGTTATACCTATGCCAAATTTTGAAATCTAAAAAAAAAAATAAATTACTTTCTTTTCCACACTCTTCCTGTGTTCTTTGACGGCCATGGCACAGAGACAATCACGTTTTATAAGTACAAGCTTCTGAGCAAGATCTGTCTCATGGGCTAAAGAATTCCAAAAAGAATGCCAAGGCTGCTTTTTGAGCATTATGAACTTACCACAGATTAAAATATATTGCTTACTTGAAATCACTGCATATATGCATGCTCATATATATGCTTGTGATTATTTAAGTTTGAAGGATAGCTTCTTGTAGCAAAATATTTAGTTGTGTTAAAAACTTTGCATTAGTTTTTAACACAGCCACAGAGTCACAGAGTCACAGAATCATGGGGGTTGGAAGGGACCTCAAGAGACCATCAAGTCCAACCCCCCTGCCAAAGCAGGTTCCTTAGGACAGAGAGTCATCTTTCATGTTTTAGCTGCAAACAGCTCATTTAAGCTTCATTATACATGTGCAAGCAAATAAAAACCTTAGCTATGTTAAGTCATGTTTTTATATTAAATATATCTATTTATATTATTTTAAATATTTTTATGTAGATTATTTTTATATAATTCATTTTATATTATTCCATATTTTATATATATTTATTTTATATTAAATATATTTATAACAGAGCCAAGCACATCACAGGTATGTTATGCTAGCGAGTTCCTTCAGGAGAAGCAGAAATTCAATAACAAAGCAAGCAAGGGAAATAGAGTAAGAAGTCAATTATAGGAAAAAGGAGGAAAAATCTTCCAAGAAAAGGGGGCTTTATAAATCGATGAAAATAGTAAGGATTTAGGAAGGAAGCGCTCACAGAAAGTGAAACAAATTTCAGAATTACGACTGATTGATTGCAGAGCATTCCCTTATAAGAAACAAATTGCAAAGGCTGAAAACACCCTCTGTAGACAAAGAACATGTTTTGCAGGAGTCTTTGCTGAAACAAGGGCAGCCATTACACAATGAAAGCGGATCTTTAAACAAAAAAATGTCTTGATAGCAGTAAAACAATAATTACCTTGGCGTAGATACAGCTCTCATTGAGTTTCTGCAGTGTGCAATTGCGTTCACACATAGGGCACATGATGGTTTCATTTGCCTCGCAGATCTCTTTGCTTCAGCATGAGACAGGAAAGTAAAGGTTACAAAAACGCTTTTAGCATTCTTAAGATTTTCTGAGGTGATGCCATTTGTGGTCTCTATTTGTCGACAGTATGCCTATGCCACAAAATTGGCTCAATAAGATAAATTAAAAGCAAAAGTTTGGCTTGAAAAGTCAAATCAGTCATGTTAAAACTGTGGCCCCTAGAATAGTATGCAATATTCTTGAGCATCATGGTACACTTCTCAATAGACACGAATATCCCATTGTCTCCCAGATGTCATAAAGAGAAAACCAAAGCATTGGTCCCTACCTGCCAACCCATTCACTGCATAATTATCTTAGTGATGTAGAAGAAACCAGACGTTTGGAGGGTGGGCGTCACTGGTATAACTACATTGGTTTCAACCAACGTATCCCAGTTTACATAGCTGAAGGTCCATTCCACAGAATGATCTCATGCCCACTTAGATCAGTTAAGTCACATGTGAAAACACACTGGCAGGTATTTCTGGCAGTATAATGTCAAGTCTTTGCATTTTTATTTCTTAAAGAAGAATTTATATATAGGGCTAATAAAATAAAAAAAAAACCCCAGCAACCAGAAAACCCCACTTTAATATCTTACGTTTGGGGAAAAATATCTTAAAACCACATTCTACTGATTAAAGATCCTAAGATTCAGGAAGATGAAGTCACTTCCTTCATGGGGGCCATTCACATTCAAAATATAGTACATAAATAAGTGCCTTGACAAAGGCAAAACAGAATTAACAGAAGTTCAAAAATGAATTTTAAGGCCTATTTTAATTGTGGTGAGTAAACTTCCCAAAGAACCTGAGCAGTTGTATTTCCCTATCTTTTAGCAATGCTGAAATGATCCTATGACACACTAGAAAATTAGCAGTGTAAACAAATGCCAGGAAATCTCTACTGATTTGTTTTAATAAACACTGTGCTTTCACTCTCCCTCTCATAAAAGCTGAATTACAGTTCTAATACTGTAGGGAAGATTATGCTTTTTTCCAAATGAATGCATCTATTAAATCCTGATGTAAGAGTAAATAGAAATAAAAGATTCTGTTTGCCCAGGTGTCACTTTTGTAATCTTCGGTCATAATTCCCAAAACACCAGAATGATTAATTCACTAAAACCCTACAACATAACATGGAACTGACAAAGAAACTGTCCTAAGTAACCCTTAATCCAGAATCATAGAATCATAGGGGTTGGAAGGGACCTCGAGAGATCATCGGGTCCAACGACCTTGCCAAAGCAGGTTCCCTAGCTCATATTGCACAGATAGGCGTCCAGATGGGTCTTGAATATCTCCAGAGATGGAAGCTCCACAACCTCCCTGGGCAGCCTGTCCCAGGGCTCTGTCACCCTCACTGTGTAAAAGTTCTTTCGCATGTTGGTGCGGAACTTCCTGTGCTCCAACTTGAAAACAACACCCCTTGTCCTGTCCCAGCAGACCACTGAAAAGGGGCCGGCCATTTCCCCTTGTATCCCATACTTAAGATATTTATAAACGTTAATAAGGTCCCCCCTTAGTCTTCTTTTCTCTAGGCTGAACAGTCCCAACTCACTCAGCCTTTCCTCCTAGGGGAGATGCTCCAGACCCTTAACCATCTTTGTAGCCCTTAATGGGCACAGCCTGTTGTTTCAGAGTTGCAGAGATGTGTGTGTCGCATCTGAGTATTTTCTTGCTCGCTTTTTCATTCAAATTATTGAGCACAGAAAATCCTATTTCAGGATGTGGTATAATGGTTTGGCAATAATACAAACTGTTGTCAAACACTAGGCCAAACTGTACCACATGCTGAATTTAATTTCAACATTATAAATGTTAAATTTTTTGTATTATGTATCTTGAGCTAAAATCTTGCTTTCTTTAATAACACATGAAGTTTCAGAAAAAGATACTGACAGTGACAGGTTCCATACTTCAGCACCACTCTGCAAAGGCAGTGACATTTGCTACACAAGTGTTCATGACAGGTGCCATGTTAACTGTTACTGCAATTCAAATCTTCAGTATAAAAGAGCAAAATAAGCTTCTTTGTAGTGTCCTCACTTATATATCTGAAATCTGACTATGGCACATGCTGCACAGACACCTCAAGCTATACTGTGTTCCAACTGAACCAACCTCTTTAAAAACATCCAATTTATTTTTAAATAGTCTAATTAACATGAAATAGCTCGACATCTAACTTGAGCATAAAGATAGGAAATAGATACAGCACATAACTTGTTGGAAGAACCCAAAGCAAGGCACTTGTAAAGGACTATTTAAGCCTTCCCATATGACAAGCACCCCACAGCTCCCTTGGTTTAGCTCAGGGAAGGCAAATGGATCAAAATATGTTTGAAAATGCATGAAACAAGAAACACAAATTCAAGTTCCACAGTTTTGTTGCTGCATGTCTGAGCCCTGTGAATATAATCCAAATACTTTGCAAGGTACTACAGAGTTTCTTCAACAGATACTCCCTAGATTTTCCTCTTGGTTACCCTCGTTTCACAACTGAATCACACAATGTGCTGCTGTCACTATAATCTCAGAACCCTGGAGATTGAGCAGAGCTGGCTCCTGGCAACCACAGTATCATCAAGCTTTATTCCAAACTCACCCAAGTAAAAGAACATCCTCCATTCCAGCCTGCTTACAACAACACTGCCTGTCACTCACACCTGCTTTGTGGTAGGAAAGAAAAATGTCCCTAACCTCACAGAATGGAGAAACTTCTGTTTTAAAACATGGGACATACATGCATATTATGTATACAATAGTGACTACTCCCTGATTCCACAGTGTGTATGCAGGGTTTTTGTCTTCCCATCTTATTTCATCCTCCTCCTCCCCATACAAAATATATGAGTCACTGAATGATTCAATCAGACCTTATTGTTTCCCAAAAAGTGTAACTCAGGAGAGAGAGAGACTATGAGGAGGAATGAAAGGCAGTGTGATAGGGGCGTTCACTCTGGGAAAGAAGGAAGTAAGTACTCACCAAAAGTGAGTAAATGTGCTCCATTTTCAACTCACGGTAGCTACAGAGGAACTCTGCAGAGCATCTTTGCTTTACACAGGGTGCAGGGACTGATGGCCTTGTGTCCGGCTGAGGTGGGGTCCCAGCACAGGCTGAGATATACGTCTCTATATAAATTTTAATAGATAAATATACACAAAGAGCCACCCCACATCAGGACAGATCCTGAGCATGGAGCAGAGGCAGGCAATCGTACAAGTCATGAACAAGACAGACTAGTTCTTAGGTGTGACATCACCCTGCACAACCCTCGATTTATTGCTACACATGTGGCTGGCATTACAAGCCACATTTGGTTCTATAGCAATGTACGCTTATGTATTTGCTAATTCTTTCTCTGCTGCAACTGTGCTGGACCTCACTGGAAAAAGAATAAAATGATCCTTTTCTGCCTGCTGCTGCTAGAGGGGTATCAGGGCAGCTCCTAGCACCTGAGCGGTGAAGTGACATCGCTGAGGAAAGCATGCTGCTGCAAAAATATTTTCATCAGTCAGTAAGTTCAAATATTGTGGTATACAAAGCAGATGAAAAAATAGGGGGTTTGGGCAGCATTTACCATACTTCAAATCAACACTATCTAACATCCATTGACTCCTTGTAACAGGCATTACTGGGGTGAAGCCTGTTTCACATGAAGTAGTATTATACCAAATAATACTGGATCTGAGGCAGTGTAGCAGTTGTCGCCATAATGCCCTAACAGTAGGTTTAAATTCCTAATTGCCACCGGGATTCCTGTATCTAGCTTTTGCCAGAAGAACGTGCTCTACTCCATTTCTTCCTGACAGCTGCTGAACATAGCATTTGCACACTGCAGTAGCTGCACTGCTCAAAATCAAATAATGTATTTTACAACTGATACGGATGTTTATCTAGCAGTTTATTGTGTGTTCCTGCAGTCATTTACTCTCACAGCCCCAGAATATGGCAAAAGTAAGAAAATTTAGAATATGGCAAAAGTAAGAAAATTTAGTCTGCCTGCCTGCTAATGGATGACTCCTGGCTGCTCTGGGTAGGAGGTTTCTGTCTTTGCCTCACTAACCCCTTCCAGGATATGATGGCAAATATGGCAAGGAGCAGTGTCTGTCACCACTGACCCTAAGGATTAGTTAAGTACACATGGTGAAGCAGAAAACATCCACATACATTTTATCAGGCCAGTCACAATTGGGTTGAATTAGTTAAGCTCTGTTCACAAATCCACATCTCACAGCAGGTCTTACTAACTTGGTCACAGCAATGTGCTCCTATGACAGTATTGCATCACAACTAACCAGAGGGGCTACATAGATTCACACCATCAAAGGCAAGCAGGGCCTTTTTCCCAGAATTAACACATCCAGATTACTCCACTCTACTCCTTGGAGACACCTAGGATTTAACACAGAATCACAGAAGGTTAGGAGTTGGAAGGGACCTCAAAAGCTCATGTAGTCCAACCCCCCTGCCAGAGCAGGATCACCCAGACTAAATCACACAGGAACACATCCAGGTGGGTTTTGAATGTCTCCAGAGAAGGAGACTCCACAATCTCTCTGGGCAGTATGTTCCAGTGCTCTGATATATGGTGGACCACCTCACTTTGAGGGTCTTGCTTCTGGAATAGAGTCCTGAGCCCCTGAGGGGGCACCTTGGCACTCTGTGCAGCACAGCATGACACAGGCACCTTGGGATGGCACCAAACCCAACCAGCCGCCACGGGGAGTGAACTCAGATTTGCATGTTCTGCCTGCAGCTGCCTGACAGCAGTCTAGAGGAAAAAGGATGTGAAAACATGAAAGCTAGCCTGCCTCTGTGTTCCTGCTATTTACACCCTGCAACCTTCAGCAAGCAAGATAATTGTGTCTATTTAAAGAGCCGAGCAGGATGTCATATCTCCAAGTCCTCTCGGGAGAAGCATATGGCAAATATAGTTTGAAAAAATTTTAAAAGTTCTCTTTGGGGCTGTCAATGCCAAATCTTTCACTTCCAAAAGGAGTGCCTAAGATATTAAGCTATACCCTGATTATAGTAAATTATGGACCTTTTTCCCCTCCTTGTTGAATCTGTGCCATTGTACACCTGAACACAAGGTCTACAGTTCAACAGTCACAGTCCCTGTGCTCTAAGAACAGGCCAATCCTCTACTTCACATTAGATCCATGGCATTTTACAGATGTTTATCATGCAAATAGCAAGAGAACAATTTCATAAACACTAGCATGGTTTCCTGGCTGATGCATTTATGGCATTTAATTGCATTTAACTCACTTTTGAAGTTGTAAAATCTCTCAGGAGTTTGCTATAGAAAAGCAAGCCTAAAAAAGCCTTTATTACACCACTACAGAGTTTACCAACTCGCTGTGAAACAGCAGATAAAGACAATTCCACAAAGACAACGTAAAATTGTCCATCTCAAAGGCCAAGAAACATTTCCTGTGAAATCTGACTCAAAGTATACTTACAGCCTAAGCATCCCACCTGCTTGGAGGAACAGTTGCAATTGGAAGAGCAAAGATACTGTTGAGTCTGATTACACCTAATGGAAAACTTCAGAGTGCATCCTCTGAAACAGTTCCTAAAACTACTGTCAGCACTTCACTTGGACACCCTCATCACTATTTCTGTACTGACATAAACCCTTCTCAGAGCAAAATCACAACAGCTGGGAACTTGTAAACTATGTCCACGTGGCTGTAACCTCCCTGAAGTTGGGTCTCCTGGCTGCAGTTAATGCTGACGCAGTTAAGAATTTGTGGGACTCAAGGTTTGCCAGTGGTAACGCTGAGAGAAAAGAAAGTCATAGTCAAGTCAGTTGAAGTTTAACAATTGTACTACACTCTGGAAGTTACAGGTGAGATGGAGGTAAAGAGAGGGTACTCCTTAACTAGAATGCCAACCATTGCAGTACCTACAATGTTAGGATCGGCACTTGCTGTTTTTCCTTACAGACAGCATGGGAATCACTGCAGACACAGCAGCAAAATCACTTGCTGTCAATGGTACACATCCAGCTAGATGCCAAACAGACAAAGTCGATACAACTTGAGTACACATCCCAGTGTTTTGTTTGGTTACTTTTACACGATTACGGTTATCTGGAAAACATTTATAAATATAATAATAATCTCAGTTCTTAATTTAAAACCAGCTGTTATGTTTTTAAATTGGATTTTACCTCACTTGGCTGGAATCCATCGTAAATAATCCATAAAGGAAAACAAAGAGCCCAACCAGGGCAGCAGGAATAAGCATTCCAGTATACCACCCCAACCAGGCAAAATACAGTCCAATTTTTTCACCAAAATATCGCCTACATGAAAAGGAAACACATACATTATTTAAAGGTAAAACTTACTGTAACCTCAGTCTATTGTAATTATAAGGAAAATAACAAAAAGAGAGAGGAATAAAACCCAAGGAAAAAAAAATCCCAACAGAAAAGAAAGCAATTGCTCATCACCTACAAACAGATGCCCAGCCAGTTCCCAAGCAGAGGTCATGTTCCTCCCCAGCCAACTTCTCCCAATTTATACACTGAGCAATGCCATATGGTACAGAATATCTCTTTGGCCAGTCTGCATCATCTGACCCAGCTATATCCCCTCCCAGCTTTTATGCATGACCAGCTTTCTTACTGGACTGAAAAGTCCTTGCCTAATGTAAGTTTAAATCTAAAACACAGTACTACACTTTAGCTAGGAAGAAAGCTAACTGTCCCAACCAAAACCAGGATAAAGTTTCACACTGCAAATTACCAAGCACCTGGATCTACGAGCCTTTTATGCAGCCCCATTTGAAATTAACAGCTCCGCACAAAAGACCACCCACTATTTTTAGTCTTATCTGATAATACAGAAGAGCGAAATTTTACAGGAAAGCATAAGAACGAGGAATGTGACAGCATGGTTAATGCACAGCTTCCAAGTTGGCTGTATCACAGAAACAAGCTACTCTTCAAAGTACTAATACCTGATTAAATCAAGAGGTTGGTATTTGTACCACATTCCCCACCGTGCCCAACGCTCGTATAAGAGGTGTCTGTGATTCTGAGCTCCATGGGTTTTGATGGGATGCCTGCTTTTGTGGCTTCCCTGAAAAACACAGAGAAAGAAAATCATGTTACCAGGCCCGATGGAAAAGATACACATTTCCCAGGTATTTAAATCTCATTCTAAATGAGGAGGTCACTATTTTTAATAAAGAGATGTCATGTTATGGCCACCTCTACGACATGTCATCTGGAGCTAACATGTAAACCTGACAGAAAAGACATGGCTACATATGCTGTTGAAATGGCAAGACGCTCTAAGTACAAAGCTATAAAGAACTACTCAGCTTTATGTAGGACTTCAAGCATGGTGTTTGTATTTCATGAATACATGCCTATTTGTATACTTTCACCCATTTCAAATTTTCAAGATCTTTCATGAGGTGTTTGCTCTAAATTTTTTTCTCCTCTCCTGTAAATTTTTAGAAATTTCTGGCATATCAGTTCCGTTCTCTCCTGCAGGCATTTCCTCTGACTTTAATTAACTCTTGTTAAAAAGTGCAGAAAATAATGGGGTTTGTGTGGCATGTATTTTCTATATGATGGAAACAACAGGACTGGCATTATTTCGAAACCTACACAGGACTCTCAGAGGCATTAAAAAGCAAAACACAGAATCAGCCTGACCCAAAAGAGGTCCTCCCAGGCCATGCCTGACATTTACAGGCTGCTTGACAGCCTGAAACTTTGAACTCCCCCACCCAAAAAGACCCTACCACTCAGTCATGGTAAAGAAAATTTTTCATCAAATAAGTGCAAGCGAGCCACATCATTTCTTAGGAGGAAAGCAGAGCTCCCCAGAGCAATACCTCAGTTAGCAAACAGACAGATCCTCGACTCTAGTAGATCCATGTAACGTGACCATTTGTATTTTTATCATTTATTTGAAATCTTGAGCATTCCCAAAACTGAAAGAACACTATTTACTTGTTGCAATCTGCTGACCCTCTGGTTTAAAAATGAGTTAAAACCAAAGCTAACCATAGCAAAAAACCCAATTCTATTAATCCCTCATTAACGTCTCAAGGAACCACACAAAAAACATGAAAACAGATTGCGTGACCTTTGCATCATCTAGGAACAAAACAACTTATTCTCAGGGTCACCTGGATAAATGACTGCAGTGCACAAAGGGCTACTCGGTATTCTGTATTTTTAATGATTCTTTCCCTGCTGCTTCTTTCTGTATTGCTTAGCCATAAAAGAGGCCAAGTCTCAGCATTCACACTGGGACTGAATTTTCACTCTCCTTTGCTCATGTGATTTAAAAATCCCATAAATAATTAAAACCCACTAGCCCTTATGACATAACATAACAAAGGAAGATATACATAAAATGGATATGACAGCACTGTTGTGATAGCCAGAGAAAACTTCATAGGGTTTTCTGACAGCACGGCCAGCTTTTCCCTCATATCAGTAAAGCACCGTGAAAGCGTTAGCAACGATATTCAATTATTTATCTAAAATACTCCTTCTCTATGTTCTCAGTATTTAATTTTTAATGCCACATAAAAATTACTCTTGGCAATTTGTAAAGCACAGGTCAGTCCTTCAAAACAGGAGATCAACTCACACCATTCAGCCCTAGTAACCACAGAGTCCACAACCGCAATTACCAAGCTACTCATTGGTATTTAAAATGATGTGTGGCTTGGCTTTTTCTTTTTAATACACAAAGATTGTCTGAAAACCCTCTGAAGCCAAACACAAGTTTTTCATTTACTTCCCAGGTTTATGGTCTTAGTAACTGATCTACTAAAGAAGTTATCCAGAACTACTCAGGAAAGACTAAGTAGGAAATACTGAACAGGTCCCCCTAACTTTGATCAAGTGCACAAGCTATTAGAAAAACATTTTGTAGGTGGAAGGAAAAAAAAATTAATACAGGTAATTGGAAAAATTTGGAATAACTGATATTTTCATTAAGGACTCCACAGGCAATTTCTGGTTCATAAATATATCTATATATATATAAAGGATGATAGTATTCTAGATCAGTAGCAAAATTCTCCAGGAAGTTATTATAACATATTATATAAGAAAAAATTAAAAAGCCAATATTAAAATAAAAGCTAGGAATAGAAAAATATGTCAACAGATTACATTTTAAAATTAAAAGTTTGCAGGATAAAATAATAAAAAAAAAGAGTAGGATCTCAAAACATTAGTGTAAACTTTAATCTAAATATAAAGACAAATACATAATTAATGAGGTTACCTCATGTGGTGGAAACGCTGCTTCATATGTTCCATTATTTAGTAATCTATTAATACCTAAAAGAAAAAAAGTGCGTTAGTTCTGACACCAATTTTTTATACACATTTAATTTCAAGAAGTGAAAGTTTTCAAACTGCATATTGAGAATGTAATTTACTATTAAATGTTCAGGATGCTGCTAAGCATGACAATAATCAATAATCCCATTGACTGTTTGTTCAGGTCTTGCAGATCCTTCAAGACTTCTGCCACCGTCAAACTACAGCAACTTTCTGAGGGCCAGTGTCTGCAACGTCTCTCTCAGGGTCAGGTGCTCGTGCCAGATCAGCTGTGAGAAAGTAGCTATGTTTATACTGTATTCATCAGAGCATCTGACACAGATTTTATGGGTGACCAGAGGATCTGACATGCATGGAGAGCAGAATGGACAGGCAATCCTTGAGGCAACAAAACCCTGCAGTTTTAAAAGCTAACTTGTTGGTATTTTGAAATAGAAGCCAGCTGAAGGAATTTCTGTATCAGAGCAATTATCTGCATCGTACCACCTACAGCATTTTGGATCAATTCCTACAGTCTTCCTATAACCAGATTTGTTGTGGTATCAAAGCACATTATAAAAATAAATAATAAATAACCATCAACAACTGTAATAAAAAGATTCAGTAATCTGTAACAGCACACCCATGGCCAACAGTTTCCCAAAGAAGTAAGTTCTTATGATGGATTTCAGATTTGTCCATTAAAGGTACAAAATACAGTAAACTAATCTCATAGTGAAGTATGCAACCATCAGGGTGAAAGGCACGGCATTTGAACCCTGTTTTCCATGATTTTTTCTTACTACTGCTTGTCTCTAGAAACCGAAGCTACAATTTTCTGTTACTTTTATCATATTATTTCATTCTTAATGTAATTCTTGCAAAGAAAAGAGGAAATCATCCATATGTCCCTTGTCCACTGTAAACAAAAATTTCTAAAAATAACACTGTAATCGGGGACTTGATACAAACTGAAATTAGTCTTCATGTCATCTGTCTCTGAGCTGCATGGAGACCTCAAATAAATTAAGTGTAGCTCACACTGCTTTTTCTGGAATGGAAGTGCTGGGTAGTAGCAGAACTACTAGGACCAGTCTTAGAAAATATTCAAGTTTTCTGAGGTATAGGTTGTCTTTATTGTGGCTCTTGAACCCATAAGGTTATCCAGTCACTCCTATTTATTTTAAAGAATGAGCAATTTGGCAAAAAATATTGCCAAATTTCACTGAGTTGAAGAAAATAATTAATGTGAAATATCTTCAACATTGTTACTGAGCAAATAAAAAGATTTCAAGGAAGGATAAAATTGAGTTTACTCAAATGATAATTTTTCAGGCAAGCAGAAATAACATTTTTATACCTTCAGGTTATGGAAAAAAAATACAGCATCCTCACCCATTTTGGATTTTCCATCTTCATACTTAGTTCTCTGCAGCATGTGATGCACAATTCTACTTCGTGTGGAATTGCTGAAGAAGCTGTCTTTGTTGTTTATCGTAAAACTATTAAAATAATGAATGTCTTTTAATATTCAAAACAATGCCCAGGTGTTCAAACAGAGCTGCTTATGTGTTTTCTTCTTATAGTAATTTATCTGATCTATACCCTTCCTGGTACTGCACAAGATACACGATCTCAGGTCCTGTAAATTTATCATGATCACAGATTATTTTTGGGAAAACATGGCAACTAAAATTGAATTCTATCATGTTCTACTATATAGACAATTTCTGTACTGGATATACTTAATTAACATTAAAAAATAACAATCTTCTGAAGCAGCGGCTGGTCTCTAATTTGAGTTATTTATGAGTTGCCAGATGTCTGGTCATGAAACCACCAGAACTGCTGTTTATAAAAAAATAAAATAATTGTCTCCATACAGTGGACACTTGAGTAGCAGTTCCACTACCACTTTCCCTTACAGAAACCAAGGATGGAGCCAAATAAAGCATCCTTTCCCAGATGGCTCTGGACTCCAAATGCCAGAAATCCAACATGCAAGAGCTTTCGCCTACTCAACTGTGCCAAAAGTGACACTATTAGAGTTGAAAATGTCAGCTGAGCTAGTTGAGAAATGATACTAAAAGCAGGTGATTGAATAAATGCAATATAGTTAATTATTGAAAAAAACATTCTAATTATAATGCAATTAGTCTGTCTTTCCTGGGTAGTCAGTCCACTAGCATGTATCTTGACTGAGAAGAAAAAAAATTGTGTTTAGCCTCATTTATACATCTACTAAAAGAATAATCACACTAAAAAATGGAAAAAAAAGCAAGAATTTTAGCACATAATTTTTTGTATCCTGAAAAAATTTATAACATAGTTTAACTCCATCACCATCAAGATGTTGCATGCAGACATTATTAGGTATATATATATATATTTATACTTTCATAGACAAATGCATTTTAAAAATGCAGATCTGATAAGAAAGAAAAAAAAAAATCATCGCTGTTTTTTAGCTTGTCTTCACGTGTCCCCGATTTCAACAGCCTTCTCAGGTTTTGCCTGTGTAAATTATGTAAATACGCAAAACAAACTGGAGCAAGTTGTTTGCATTTTGTCATGTAATGGAAAGAAAAACTTCTAAATCAAAAAGGCAGCATTCATTTTCTGACAAATTTCTGCGTATACTACTGAGTGACCATTAAATAGCAAATAAGAGGATAGATTCTGGCTTTAACCAAAACCCCATAGAAAATATCAAATACAACACTGGGTATTTGCCAGTGACCATCTGTTAACAACTGCCTCTGTGGCACTTGCTTAGAAGTGAGAAAATAAAAAAAATCCTCATGGTCTCTGGTGCTGCCCTTCCAGTTCCAGCACTTACTGGTGTATGCGTGCACGGCTAAAGGGTGCTGTGTAGCAATCTGTTTCTTCCAGATCAGGCAGGGCTTCCTTATCAAGTTTCATTGGATTTCTGGGCAACCAACTTTTCAGCTCTCTCATATTCCTCTGCAAACTGAGACAATAAAGAAATCAGATTGGCATGCTCTCGCCTGCTTGTTATTTCTATCTCTGACACCCTGTATTTAATGATGTCATACTAGAAATGAAATGAAAACAGGAAATTCCCACATTAAAAAGCTAAAAGAAAATAACTCAAAGAGCAAAATCCGTAGTATTTATTTGTGATGCATTTGTGTCAAGCACAACTCATCCTAAAATCTAAGTCAAATGTGGGATCAGAATTTCACTTTGACAATTAAAATTCTCAACATTTTCTTCTTGTTATATATTGCCAAGGTATTGGTGCCACACTAGATGTAATCGGCACTACATTATGAGCTGAAAAACATTGCTACATTCATAAAGCTGAAACACAGAAAGCAGTTCCCAAGCAGATGCATCCTGAGGCGTTTCCTCTAGTCCAATAATAGTTTACTTATCATAGAATCATAGAATGGTACGGGTTGGAAGACACCCCAAAGATCATAGAGTTCCAACCCCCCTGCCACAGGCAGGGACACCAACCTCCCGGCCTGGATCTACACAAGGTTGCCCAGGGCCCCAGCCAACCTGACCTTGAACACCTCCAGGGATGGGGCATCCACCACCTCTCTGGGCAGCCTGTTCCAGCACCTCACCACTCTCTCTGTAATAAACTTCACCCTCATATCCAACTTAAACCTTCTTTCCTTTAGCTTCAATCCATTCCTCCCTGTTCTGCCATTGTGTACCCTTTTAAAAAGTTGATTCCCCTCCTATTTCTCTGCTCCCTTCAGGGACTAAAAGGCTGCAATGAGGTCCCCCCACAGCCTTCTCTTCTCAAGGCTGAACAAGCCCAGCTCCCTCAGCCTCTCTATGCAGGGGTGGTGCTCCAGCCCTCTGACCATCTCCGTTGTCTCCTCTGACCCCTCTCCAACAGTTCTACATCTTTCTTGTATTGCAGGCCCCACATCTGGACACAGGACTGCAGATGGGCCTCACGAGGGCAGAGTAGAGAGGAACAATCACCTCCCTGTCCCTGAGTTGATTATGTGAGTTGATTATTGATTCAGTGGAAGTTCTCTCGGTAAAAATTTATGCACAGTTTCATTTTTTTCTTCATATTTTTTTCTTTGGCTGCAGACATGCTGACTTTTAATTATTTTTTTTTTTTAGAGTCAAACCCCAGGCTTTTCTTTAATGAGGACAATACGCAGATGCATGAGGAAGAACAGAAAAACAATGCAGCTGATTTCAGATTATTATAAAATTCTTTTAAAATTGGTTACGCAAAAAGCCTCAATCATTTTCCCCTCCAAAAAATTTAAAATCCTAGTAGATAATTACTATCTCGAAGAAATTAGGTTTTTTTAAAAGTTCATGTCTGCTCCTTTTCACATATAAACTAATGAACATTTTTCAGTGTCACTGAAAAATGAAGAGTGTTGGAATAAATAAAAAAATATGTCCACATTACATTTCTAATTTCTTTTCTGAAGCAAAAAGGCTTTTTATCTAAGGTGGGACTGCTTTTTCATAACATCACTTAGAGCTGATCTCTCAAAAACTTCATGCTTTCAGACAGAATAAAATATTTCAGTTGAAAAGTATATGTCCCTCTTCTAGAAAAGTAATCCAGCAACAGAGAACTCTTTCTTTGGCTTACATTATTTTACAGTTGAAGAAGAATCTGAAGTTTCATGGAGCTTTCATTCTAAGTGACTGTTGCAGTTTGGTGTAACTGCTGCTTCAGTGGCTCTTGTAAGCTGCAGTTACAGCTTTCTGCAAGCCCCATATTTTGAAAACATTGGGACATTCAAGGCCAAATTTGAGACTAAGCCTATCAGAGCTGGTCATAGCGCCTCTGTGAATCACATATAGGAGAAAAAAAAACTGCTGGCAGGCGCACTTTGCCACCGGAGCGAAAGTGAGAAGATGTAACAAGCTGCACAGACACCAAGGCCAGGCCCGCAGGAGGGGGGGTGAAGAATGTGAAGAGAAAGTTTCCCCTGCAGCTCGTGGTGGAGACCATGGTGAAACGGGTGTCCCCCCAAAGCCCATGGATGGAGACAACTATGCTCTGTGAAGATTGATCCACGCCTCAGCAGGTTTGCCAAGGGACTTGTGACTTTGTGGGGGACCAGGCTGGGGGGTCTGGACCCGGATGTCAGCACCCTATG
>VZTU01030067.1:285-11835 GCA_013400835.1 Zapornia atra | reverse complement strand
ACGGGAGGGAAGAAGGGAGCGAATCTCTGATTAAAGTCATGAGTGCGAAGAGGCGAGGGGTGGGGGAAGGAGAAGTGATAATATCTGGGGGAGAAAAGCAGCTTGTGTGGGATCGCCAGAACACCACTGCCCATTCCCTGCCCCTCCTGGTGCCATGTTGAGGGGGGAAGAAGGGAGTAAAATCATGATGAGTTTTAAGTTTGGAAGAAGGGAGGGGTGGGGGGAAGGTGCTTGAAGACCTGGCTGCTTCTTATCTCGTTCCGGTTCACTGGGTGTATTAGTTGTAGTAAGTAGTAATAAATCACTTTTTCTTTCCTTTATTCTGTGCTGCGTCTGTTTTGCCCATTGCACTAATTGGAGAGTGATCCCTCTGTCCTTATCTCAAGTCCTAAGCCTCCCAATATCTATTTTCTCCCCTTTTCGGCTGAAGAGGGGAGTAAGCGAGCAGCTTGGTAGGTATTTGGCCTTTGGTTAGGGCCAAAACCACAACAGTGACAACAAATTTCAGGCTAATTTTTGCTTGAATCATAGGCCTAAGTTATTAGGACTTGTACTCAGAGTGGCTCTCTGGGTCAAAAGTAGCAGTTTAAATGGATTCCTGATGATTCTATTCAGTGCAGTCTATTTAATAAGAATAAAATCAGACCAAGTTGGTCTGGTGAAGTTGCTCATGAAGGTGGGAGTTCATGCAGTGAGATAAAACACGTCCCAGTGGAACAGTGCTGAAAAATGTGGGCTGCTACATCAGGTACAGTCTTAATGAAACCACTCCAGCTAGCTCTACTGTAACTTCATGCACCTTGGACTACTGGGGATATTATTCTGAAACACACATACATTTTATTCTTAGCTACAAAAATTAATTTTATGAAGGTGCCTGTAATTTCTGCTTTGCTCAACTGTACTGTTATGCTTTGGTTAGTTACCTTTCATTGCAGAACTAGTTAAGTCAAAAAATCCTTGCAGATGTTGTTTACTTAGCAGAACTCATTGCAGCAAAACCAATATAAGTTAATTTGGAAATATCTAATCAGACTCATGGAACAAGATAACTGAATTAAGCAACTGACACTGGTCACGCAAAGTATTTTTGACAGCAACTAGCACCCAGTATTTTGTTTGGAGCTTGCAGCTCTCATACGTTGACAAAACCACACAAAACTTGCCAGAATTGTCAACCATATGACACCAAATTACATGGGCGGGGTAGTGTTTTGTAAGGGGAAATGTGTTACGGTTGACAGATTCAATACATGGACCCAATCCACACCAGAAAAGGAAGAAAACCCCGATATATTTGTTCAATGGAACAACATGAACAATTTCACTGCAGGGTGCAGGCTGATATCCAAAGTTTTAAAAATCCTTTGCAAAACAGCTTATCACAGCTCAGTTGCTAAACAAGGTCCGGTTCTGGGCTTACTGTGTCCAGTTCTGGGTTCCTCACCATAAGGACATTTAGATCCTCAAGCGAGTCCAGAGAAGGGCAACCAGGCTAGTGAAGGGGCTGGAGGGCAAATCCTATGAGGAACGGCTCAGGGAGCTGGGGCTGTTTACCTTGGAGAAGAGGAGGCTGAGGGGGGACCTTATAACCCCCTACAACAACCTGAAGGGAGGTTGTGGAGAGGTGGGTGATGGTCTCTTCAGCCAGGTGAAAGGACATAGGAAAAGGGGAAATGGCAAGAAGCTGTGCCAGGGCAGGTTCATATTAGACACTAGAAAAAATTTTTTTACTGAAAGAGTTGTCAGGGCCTGGAACAGGCTGCCCAGGGAGGTGGTTGAGTTACCTTCCCTGGATGTGTTCAAAAAAAGGGTACATGATGTACTTAGGGATATGGTTTAGCTTAGGATGGGATTGGTTGGACTTAATGATCCTCAAAGGTCTTTTCCAGCCTTGTGATTCTGTGAAAGTAATTTTTAGTTCTCTATCCTTAGAAATATACATTTATCTCAAGATTTCAGTAGGCAGAGTGAAGCTGCGTACTATGGCAACTGTCTCCATTTCATCTTCCTCGATGCTACCCTTAACCAGCACAAAATGGGTGTGTCTGATAAAACAGATTCATTAGATTATTCAGTCTTAAATCTGAGAGTTCAGATACTTTTTGATACTTACATTACCTATTTGCACATCCCATTTCTAGCAACTTCCTTTGAAACATTGAAATATTGCTCTTAAGGAACAAGATAGAATTATTTCTGTAGTGTGGCCCTACAAACAGAATTCAAGCTCCATAGGATGAAGTACAGTGCTAAGGTTTTTTCCTAAGCTACCTAAATAAAGAAATAGAGAGATGCCACATAGATATCATGTGTAAGAAAGACAGTATACCAATAAAGATTACGTTTATCTTCTGTCATTCATGCTCCTAATAATCTTTTCCAGACTTTTTAAAGGACACTTATATGCATCTACCATACAACCACATCAATAAATGCAGAGTGGCAAACAAATCACAGTGTCTAATGCACTAGTATTACCTCATACTGTTAAATTATAGAAACTCCATAGCATAGCCTTAACATTTTACCTTTGACATACAAAGATTTTAACATTGCAGCTCTTGGAAATTCCACTTAATAACTTAGAAATATTAATCTACTTACAGAGAAGCAGTTAAGTTAGAAAAGTTGTAAGATGCAAAGAAACAATTATAGTAGTAGAAGTTAAAATGATGGGATCTATGTGACTGCAATTTTAGAGTTAGCTTTTGGTTTTAGATAACAACTTCTTTTTCACGCTATTCCTTTGCACACTGGACTACATAAAGTGGCAGAGAAAATATTCAGAAAAATATTCATCCCCAAATTCTCGCGAAGTAAATCACAAATAAAAACATTTGCCTCAAATGAAAAATCAATCTGGCACAAGAATTGTTTATTCCTTGGTTCACAGGTACTGTGCAACTTCAATTGCATGGTTCAGACATCTGTCCTTCTAAATAAGGAAATAAATTCACTTAGTATCTCGGACTCACCAGATGGATAACAAATGAAATAATACAATTTTGAAGTAAAGCTTCTTGATTTTGCCCTTGCATTACACTGTTTTTATAATGCATACTAAAATGGAGCAAGCATGTGAATGACTGGGAAGAGGAAAAAACGCAGTTGTAAATTTATGTTATAGATCTGTTTATTTCAATACATTTTATTTGATTAAGTTTTCTCGCTTTACCGTTCAACAGTACTTGGTCTATTTTTGTTAGTTGATCATCCTGCAAAGTGAAATCATGAGATTACTTAAATTGCTCCTAAAAAATAATGAGCTCTTCATCATCTAAAGTAACAACAGGAGAACCTAGATCAAGTGCAATCTCATCTCAAGATCCATCTTGAGAAAACCCGTGATAGAAAACTCCTTCAAGAGATTTCCCTCACGTAAAAAAAATCATATATTTTCTGTAGGTAATCAGGATTTACAAGACATTGTTATGACTGACTAGAGCAATGGGGAGTGATTACAGCTCACAGAGTCCCCTGTTCTCTCTCCCCAGCTCCCTCAGGCTCCTTCTACCCATTGCTGCAGCCTCTTGTACCCTTCTCCCAGCTGAGGGAAGCAGCCTTAATGGCAGCAGCTGCCAGTGAAGTTTGCATGTATCTGACTTCCAGAAAGTTAAACAGCTTTCACTGCAGTGCACCAGTTATTCTGTCAGCTATCAAGTAAAAATTCAAAACAGCTTTTGGCGCTCAGAACTGATTTGGGCCTGATCAGCAGAACACACATGACAGAAGTTATGTTCACGTGTCTAAAGAAATAGCTGACTACCAGAATTTGAGACGTACTCAGAAGTATCTTCCCCGCTGAAGAAATATGCCTTGGTAACAGCAGACAGAACTGAAGAGATGGCTCTGATATTAAATCTTTGCTGCCAGGAAAAGGCCTTTTTTTTTTTTCTTCTTCTTTTCCCAGCGTAAACACTTTTGTGTTTCTAAAATGAGAACTGGAAAAGCTTTCAAGTACTGAATCTCATTGCAGATGAATATTTTAATACTGAGTTAACATATTTTGAGTTTTCAGGAAAATAATCTAAATTTCCAACTTTCCTGGATAAATTTACAACTGCGAATGAATTTTTCTGTAGCAGGGTGATTATCTGACAAAATTAAAAGCTGCACAGCACCCACCAACCTGCCCATGGTTTTGCTCCTCCAGTCAGTGTAATAACATTTTTTCCTGAAAGAACAGCAAAAATCAGCTAAGAGTAATCAAGCAGGAGACAGTTGAAAAGGACAGTCACATTATAAAAGAACACCGGACATTTTAAAACATGCATTTTCATAGGCAGAAGGGTGAAAAACACTTTAAAAAGGCGACTGATATAGAGTAATGTATGCTGTGATTCCACATATTGTCAAGTTCAAAATTTGTTCCCGAGTCAGAATTAAAATTTAGATTTGTAGCAAATAATAACAGTAGCTAATAATAATTATAGCTAATAAATAAGATACACATCAGACAGGGTTCAATAGTGTCACGCTAGTATTTATGTGATCGTCTTTTATTTAATAAAATTAATTGTAGAAGATTCCATGCTATTAAATATGCACTGTATGCATGAAATATTATAAGCACTTAATGTCACTAGATCTATCTTCATTCTCTGAAGTACCTCACTTTCCCTTGACATTTTGCATCCATCTGAAGAACACTACATGGCCATAAAAAATAATAAAATCTAAAAGTACTATCTGCAACAAACAACTTTCCTTAACAGTTCTTTTCTCTCCACACTTCAGTGGTCACAGAACATGACAGGAATTTCCCAGTAAGGTCTTCTGAGAGCAGTTATTTTAAAACCATACAGAGATGTATTTGCTGCACTGTAAAATTTTACACATCTAGTTTCATTTTTTCAGGGTTTGTTTTTTTTCTGTCTCCTATAATTTCACATCACATTTCAACTACACAAAGGCTTCAAGCCTTCAGATTCCTTGGAGCATCCATATCTTTACCAGGACATTCATTGGGTGACCATGATTTCAGCAACAAAGGTTTTGCTCCTCATTTAGTTCATTTACTTCAAATTGCCTAAATCCTTTCTACTTCAGCAAGGTTTATTTTCCAGGAGGAAATTAAAATAAGCTTATTTGGATACATCGGTATAAAAGTTTAACATTGTTTTCAGTCATTATTTTATCTTCCCTCCACAATAACAAACACAAAAATGGTACTTTCACTCTGGATACTTCTCCATCACTTGTTAGCCTTGAACCACACAGCCAACCAGATCTGCTACTGCCTATATGGGCAGAATTTGAGACTGATTAAAGTATGTTACTTACATTACAGTAACGCAGTGAAATGAATACATTAAAAGGATTGTGAGAGAAATGTTGTCTAGAAAATATGGGGCCAGGGGGCAACTACATATCTACTCATCTGCAGGCTGCTGGCAGCCTGACACTTGGTACCAGTAGGCATAATGGTAAATAAAGCAATGAAGAATTATTAAAGGACTTTCAGGAATTACATTTTTAAAATAAAACCTTTCCTTTGTTCCCTTTAATTGCCCTTAGCTGTCTTCCACAGACAGGGTCCAGAAAAGCTACAGATCTAACTAATTTATTCATTACACACAAACACAACTATGTGTCACAAAAGATATTTGTAGACTCAGATAAAATTAAACTTCTGTCTGTTTCTCAGAAATATTGAATAATTTCATTTCTACTGGCAGACCATATACTAAACAACAGTATCAATAAATTGTTTAAAAAGGTATAATTCAGTCATGGTCTAAGCTTGGTGCTAACATAAATCCTGTTTGGAACCACATACAAAAGACAACAGTGTTTATCACTTTTGAACTTTTAGAAAAAATGTATTTTATAACAGAAACACTGAGGTTCCATTTATGTTACATATATTTGCTCTCTTCTTTGATTATGTATTAAAATGGACAGTCAGAAGCCACTGATAAACCAGAGGAAGGCTAACAGAATCTGTTCTTCAAATCACAGAATATCTAAAGCTGAAAAGGACTCATAAGGATTATCTAGTTGAAATCCCAGCTCCTCACAGGACTACGTAAAGCTTCTTGGGAGGGAATGACTAGACCATTTTAACTGTGGGAGAACTGTATGATTCCTCTCTCCATTGACTGAGAAAATTATAACCCCAGGAAAACAATATAAACCATTCAGCTAGGAGAGGTTTCACGTAAACAATGAAGCTCAAGACTTAAAAAAATAGTAGTGCTTTTGATAGAACATGTAATGAAATTATAAAAAGTTACAAAAGTGTGGGCAGCTATTTTTGCATCCATGAAAAGCCATCGAGGGCTGATATAAGCAAAGACACAAACTCTGCCTCAGAACGTCTCTAAACCATGGCCTTCTGTGAAGGCATCATGAAACACACCACCAGATTTGCTCGGCTTTTGTACTGAACACTAATTTAGACTGGCTGGTGGCAGAGCAAGACAGACCTTTGTTCTATTCTGCTACATCCACTTTGTGTTCACAATAAAACTGTGTTCAATCTTGTTTTGTAAAAAGTATGGAAATTAAAGAAATAGACTGCTTGAAATATTCACACAAGTTTTAGGTTACAGTTTAATTTAAATTCCTACTAAAAATTCTTCTAAGAAGAAAAGAAATGGTTAGTAATACTCACAGTTCTATTATGGAGGTAGAAGTGGACAGTAAGTTTCTACTTTACCAAAAATGAGTTTCATTCTATAGTAAAACTGCTAACAAGCTGAAACAGTAAAATTTAACATTTTATCTGCTTTTGGTGTACCGGAATAAGCGGGATAAAAGGAAGCCAAAGCAACAACTCCGAAACAAAGAAACATATAGATCAGACTCTGAAGGGGGCAGGGAAAAAGAGACTATAATTACATGTCAGTTAATAACATAATAAACAAAAAAGGCTTCAAATGCCTTCCAGTATAGGAAAACTCTGCCTTTTTTTTTTCTTCCAGAAGAGCACGACTTATCTGTAAAGTTATAAAATGATGCAGAACTCAAACCATTGTTAAATCCTAACTTAATTCTGTGACTTCAAGTATCAAAAGCAAGAAAGAATCATTTTTGTATTAGAATTTAGATTGTTTATGTGTATGTACACTCATCTACAAACACTTCTGTATTTAAAATGTTGACAAGCATTATTCAAACTAGAGAAGATCAAATGGCACTATAATAATATTCTCAAACATATGGAAGATGACTGTTACAGAAAACATTCTTTTTGTGGAAGGACTTTGAAGACTTTATGTGATGATGTAGAAACTCAGCAGACTATTTGAAGCAAGTTTTGAGCAAAGGATGCTTCACAATGACTGCTTTTGGCTTAGAACCAAATCAAGACAGCCACATTGTGATAGCTGAAATCAGCAAAGACAAAAAAGATGGAGCACTTGGCAGTTCCAGTGAGAAAGACATGCTGTAAGTGTATTCTCTGTGAGTCACACAGCTTTGGCATCTGGTTACTACTTTAACTCCTGATGAGGTTTAGAGCACACTACATGCTCTTCTCTCTCTGGAAGAATATTGTTAATCAACTTGAGATGGGACATTTTTTCCTTTAAGAAAACTTCTGTATTATTTCAGGAAATACTAACTTGTCCTGCAAACAAGTAACACGCATTTATTACAAAAACATATAGTAGAATTTGTTTAGCACATAGGACAAACAACTGGGTTCAGTTCACTAGTCTACCAAAGAAGTAAGAAAGTATCTTTTTTTCTCTAAAGTATTCCAATATCTGTTATCTAGGAGACACAAAAGACACGAGCTATTTCTGTCATTTCACTTGCCTTTGGGTAAGAAACACCCTAAATGCGTGGTGAATATTAGAGCCCATATGGAGAATACGTGAAACTCTGCCAAGGACATCCAAAACAATGTGTGAACTATTTACAGTATTTTCTAGAGCCATGTGCTCAATTTGACTTGGAAGGTCAGCTTGAACACAAGCACCACAAGTAAAGCTGAAAAGAACAGTGCCTATTATTTGCTTTTACTTCCTCTGTATCATCTCACTAAATTAAATGTAAGCATGCCTGGCCACAATAGAGCAAAGACTGTGTTTTAGCCTCAAGCTAAGTAATGAACTTTTAATATTAAGCACTATATTACAAGTTTCTTAAAATAGTTTCCACAATACCTGAAAGGCATCCTGATGTTCATTCTTTCTGCATATTTGCACAATGTCTCCCACGGACAGTGAATTTTAACAAACATGACATCACTGTTTGTAACAGCTGGCTATAAAGAGCATCAACAAATAAAAACATATTAATAACTCAAACCTCTATGGCATTCACCTTTCTAAAAGCATTCTTCAGGGGCAAATTCTGCTTTTAGGCCTAAAGTGGCCATGCAAGCCCGAAAACATTGTAAGTGCTCTGAGCTAGAGAATTAATAAGAACCATTTTTCCTTCCCAAAATCTGCAAGCAGCAAACTATTAGAGATATTAACTTAGAATTTTGGGAAAACAAACTATAGCAGAGCAGATTCAAGACGACAAAATTATACCCATACAACCTAAGAAGAAATAAAAAGTTAAAAATTTTTCTTCCATGACACAAAGTTTTTAACAGTTTCAGTACCTCAAAGGAGGATAGATTTGACAGTAAAACCTTGCACTCTACATAAAATAGAAATTTATTTCTTAATACTATTAGAATAACAGGTATTCAAGAAAATGCAGAAGCCTGAATAGTAGCACTTAAACTGTAAAGTAGTCCAGCACATGGAATCACACAGTGATAGGAGTTGGAAGGGACCTCTGGAGATAATCTAGTCCAACCCCCCTACCAGAGCAGGATCATGTAAGCAGGCTGCACAAGACAGTGTCCAGCTCAACCCAATGCAGATCAAGCTGTGTAAACTAGAGATGGATAAACTTAACATTGAAAATCTTTTAAAAACAGAGACATTTAGTATGATGCATCAGAATTACATCATCCAGCATTCTGCCAGGAGTCAGAGAGGTTACATGGTAAAGCAATAACATGAGATACTGAAGCTTGTTCTGTTTTGCAAGATAAGGAGCTGGGCTCTGTGTACTGCACTACACCTGCTCCAATTTAAAAGTGATTATACTTTGGGGTACATTCATGTGTGTTTATATGTACAAGCATGCAGTTCCAAGACATGTTAAAAAAAATGCTACCAAACAACTGTTATTATTAATTTAACAGCATTAAGCAAAGCCTGACTAGACAGACTTGTAAAATTGTCTGATATTGTTTATATATTAAAAAAAAGACAGTATTACAAAGGGTTTTTTACACCATGTAAGCTACAAGACTCACCTCTCGTTCTAACATCAACCCTTCTGCTCTCAAATTCTTCTCAAACGTGCTTCTCTTCTCTACCTGTGGACTTGACTTTTTGTAGACCAAGATGTAATCGATGCGTTTTTTGCCATCTTTGAAGAAGAGGCCTGATGATGCCATGGCATCAGTCTGGAGAAGATAAAATACACTAAATGTGGCATTCATCACCAATTCCATGTAACAGAGCATTTCCGAAAGCATGGAAATGTCCATATATCCACAGGATGAATAAAGAGCAAGTTTCAAGAACAGGCAGTTCATATGCATCAGTTGCTCATGATTTAAAATTAATTGGAAGAAACCACAACAAAATAGCTCCACAACCCCCACAGTCTAGCTTTTTCTTTCAGCTGTGGAAAAACCTTAGTATTTTTGTACCTCAATATGTATGTGGTTTATATATAGATAAAATTTAAACACAAGTAAATTAACCCAAGTTTCCCAGCTTTGTTTCTGGGCAAATTTTATAGAACAAACATATTTTGTCCTGAAGAGAAATAAATCTAGAAAAGTAAAAAAGAAGTGTTATTGATAGGAATGTTTTCCTGGATATTCCCATTGACCTGATTTTTCAATGTCATGTTAGCAACATTTAAATCTTGTCTTGTTCCTTCCCACCATGCTTGCAGACAACAGGGACTCTCTGACCCTGATAGGGAAAACCCTGCTTTACGTGCCACTGCTGAAAGCTATTTTTGCATTTTGTGTTTTGCATGATTCAGAGCGCTATATCAACTAGTGTCAGACTACTTCAAAATCTGAAAAGGTAAACTGAAAAACTAGCATCAGCATCATCTTCTAGAGAACGCAGCACTCATTTTATCACAAACTGCCCCAAAGAAGTATGTTAGTTTGAAGTAAGATACCCTGCACCCATATATATTGGACCATAATTCTATGGAAGCTGCATATTTTAGCCAAAAGGAGTCCTAGAAATTTGTCCTATTTGGATTGCGTGATATGAAATGCATAATAGAGTTACATTCATTAGTTACACTCTATTGATAAGGAAAGCATGCTATATCAGCAGTATCATTACCGGATCCCTGGCTCACTTGTTTCTACATGAAAGGTTTTTCTTACTCCCACATACCACCTCTTTGACAACCTTCTGCATATTTAGTGCTTTTGAGAACTCAGTCTGCAAAAGCTAAAGTTTTCTAACAAGATTATTCCTCTTTCACTGCTTTAACTCCCAAAGCAAAACCCAAGGAAGCCATTCTCAGAACACTCAGTGCTACAAAAAAGCACATCATCACATGTCTGGGAACATTATTTAAGTACATTAAGCTTCAATTTATGTATAGTTAAGCTTCTTTTTCCCCTCAACAGATGATGATGGCATCATTTCTCTTTCATTTCCAGATGACATGGTTAAAAACTAACCATAAAAGCATTTGGTTACCTGCTCCGAGGCACAAAACTGCTTATGTATTTTATTAACAAGTCCATAAATACATAATGAGTGTTAGAAAATTCAGCTACATCACAATTGTCTAGAGCTATCCTTTCATACTCTGCTTCAGGTGCAACCTTCCAGATGTGGAAGTAATTTCAGCCTCTGGAACACAGGAGAGGTTGATGGCTGATCCCCACCACACTTGTCTCCTCCTGTATGCCCAGACCACTGCTGCCTTCCCCCATAACAAAATACCAAATAATGTGCATTTCAGAAACCTCTGAATACCTGCCCTCTGCCCAACTGAGGGGAAATCCTAGTCCTAAATTCTTTTGGAAGTCTGTTGAGAAATACCCTTTCTTATGTTTGGCTTTTGACTTCAGATTTTAATTTTTATTAAAGTTAAATCACAGAATCACAGAATCATAGGGACCTCGAGAGATCATCGGGTCCAACCCCCCTGCCAAAGCAGGCTCCTTAGGACAGGTCGCACAGGGAGGAGTCCAGACGGGCCTTGACTGTCTCCAGAGATGGAGACTCCACAACCCCCCTGGGCAGCCTGTCCCAGGGCTCTGTCACCCTTACTGTGAAAAAGTTCTTTCGCATGTTGGTGCAAAACTTCCTATACTCTAACTTGCAGCTATTGCCCCTTGTCCTGTCTCCACAGACCACCGAAAAGGGGCTGGCCATTTCCCTATGCATCCCATACTTAAGATATTTATAAACATTAATAAGGTCCCCCCCTTAGTCTTCTGCTTAGCAGCCCCCCTTAGCAACCCTGCTTTGCTGGGTTGCTAAACTAGAAGATGAGCTCGCAAGGCTGAGAGTCATCCGGGAAAGAGAGCGAGAAGAGCTC
>VZTU01030066.1:1041-27309 GCA_013400835.1 Zapornia atra | reverse complement strand
CAGTGCCTGCCTCTTCACTCCCCTTTGTCAGGGAGCCATAGATCACTATGAGGTCTCCCCTCAGCCACCTCTTCTCCAGGCTGTAGAAATCCAGGGACTTCAGTATNTCTCCAGGCTGTAGAAATCCAGGGACTTCAGTATCTCATAAGACTTCCTCTACAGACCATTCACCATCCTCATTGCCCTCCTCTGGACACTCTCCAATATTTTTCTGTTCCACTTGTACTGTGGCACCCAAAACTGCATACAGTACTCAAGGTGAGACTGCAGTGGGGAGTGGGACAATCACCTCCCTGAGCCGGCTGGAGATGCCATGCTTGATGAACCCAAGGATTTGGTTGGCCCTCCTGGCTGCCTGAGCACACTGCTGGCTCATGTTTAACTTGCTGTTGACCAAGACCCCCAAATCTGTCTCAGCATGGCTGACCTCCAACATCTGATCCCCCAGTCTGTATGTGTAGCCAGGGTTGCCCCTTCCTAGGTGCAGAATCCGGCACTTGCCCTTTTTAAAATTCAAGCTGTTGGTGATTGTCCAGTGCTCTAATCTGTCCAGATCCCTCTGCAAGGCTTCTCCATTCTCAAGAGAGTCAACAGCTCATCCCAATTTGGTGTCATCTGCAAATATACTTAAGACACCCTCTAGTCCTGAGTCCAGGTAGTTTATGAAAATGTTAAAAAGAACTGGACCTAAAATGGAACCCTGAGGAACCCCACTAGTTACTGGCCACCAGTCTGATATTACTCCATTCACGATCACCCTCTGAGCCTGACCTTTCAGCCAATTACCCACCCATAGATAAAGTTATATTTTGGAGAAAATTTATGTGATCAGAAGTGAATTTATTCAATACACATTGAAAAGTCTCATTAAGTGTACTGAGGCAGTAGATATACATCTTTTACATTTCAGTGGTTGTCTTTCATACTTTAGGTACACTGTAGAACTAACTGCACAGGAAAATACTGCTGTAAAGTGGAAAAATTCAGAGTAGCATCATAAGGAAAACATTCTTAGAATCATGTATGATTGAATAAATTGGGAAATAAACTGTGATCATCTGGGAATTCAAGTAATTCAGGAAATTAATGAAAAGTGTTTAATCTTTTGGAACTAATTTGGGACTTTGGTATAGTATTACTGGATCTTTAAATCTATGGTTCATCAGGTATTCTTATTTAAAATGCAGGTATTGGAATAAGCTTATTTTATTATTAAAGAAACAACATCCTTGTTTATATGAAACAACAACAAAACACCAAAGCACATTTCTTTATATGGTGGTATGATGTAATACATACAAATGGCTGTGTCAGGTCATGCCGCATAAAGCTATCAAATTCAAAAGCTATTTGTGAACACTCACTGCCAGTGTATTGTTACCTACAAGCAGCAAGGCTTTTACTACTATCCATAGGAAGAAGTCAGTGGCAGGTGTTCTTCTTCTGGCATATCTCTGCTTTAGAATTTATGGCATTCTTCCTTTTTCCAAGGAAGCATTCATTACATGATGTTACAGCCCTCTATTTATAGTCGACAAACATAGATTGAAATATAAAAGGAGAAAAGAATTCCTTTTCCTTGAAAATTCTGCAGAAAAGGAATACATTATCCAAATGCTTATTGCAGAGAAGAATGATGTCTTCTGTGGTACCATTTATGGTTATAATAAAGAATGAGTCTCTGACAAGACAAGCTGGTAATAAAAGTAAGAAGTGAACAACTAGATATGTTCCTGCCAGCCTTAAAGACATTCTGTGCTCCTGAACAACCCTTAGGATATCCTTCCAATGAACTGCTAACTTCTTTTTCCTCAGCAAAGTATAGGTGTCCTGTACGTTAAATTTATGATGCAAAGAAATTTATCTCAGGAACATCTCACACACAGAAATCAAAATGTAATAATTCTGCTGTGTATCTTTCAGCCTCCATAAATTTCATTCACACCCATAGTAATTCATCTAAAACTAGGATAAAGTGTGGGATTTTTTTCATTCTATCAGAAAAACTTAGCTCCATTGTTAAGATCTACACGTTGTGTATTCATTTTGTCTGTATAACATGAATAGCATCAGGTTATTTCATCACAGCAATAAAATTAAATTCATTATCACACAAAAAATTGATAATTCTTTGTTAGTAGTTGAGAATAAGTATGAAATCTAATTAAACAAATGAATTGATGTCATGATAATAGAAAATAAATTTAGGGAAATTAAGTTCTAATGGAATTTTGTTGTAATATGATTTCTGTAATGGATGTTTATTTGCCTTATAGGTTTGGTAAACATTAAAAATAGTTTTTTTTAAATGGAAATGTCAATATAAATAACATTAAAAGTTACCATCAAAAAGGCATGGATATTTCATTGCTCATAACAAAGGCTATTTCATGCAATGAAGTACTTGAATAGGCAGATCATATAAAAACACATTGAACAGAATTAAATGGTATATATTAAATCTTGTAAGCCTATTTATATTATCATTTGACAAGCAATCTTTCTCTGCCCTTGCTTTGAGTTGAATGGAGATGAGTCAGTGGAGGACTGTCTCATCAAAACTGGAGAACAATGTTGTCAAGTTCTCTAATAACAGAAACAACTGTGACATAAATAAAAAGTCAACCTCTTGCAGGCCTCCTGCAACATATGCTCAATTCCTGTACATCCAGATGGACTGCTTTTGAGATAAGGAACTCTAAGGAAATCCACAAACTCTCTTAGAAATTCCTCTTTACTGAAGGATGAGGGTCCCCTGGGATTCTTCTAAACAGTCTATTGTCTCTGGAAGTCTGGGGTAGGGAGATCACTATTTGCCTTGCTCCCTCTTCTCACAAGTGTTAACTCGACAGCTCACAGTTAACTGCAGTCAAGGCTGCCCCCAACATACACATTGCCAACCAGCTCTCCTTTGGTTTTAAGCATGATGCCAAATGAAGCAGCTCTTTGATCTAGAAGATAACACCACACTCCAGAAAACTCTTGTATAGGGAAAGTAGCATATGCAAGTGTAATCGCATGGGTTAGGAAAATAATTGATCTTATATGTGAGCTGCTGCTTTTATTTTGCACTAAGTAACAGCTCAGCAAAACTAATACATGTTTACAGAAAGTTACATGGCATAAAACTGCGTAGATACATCAAGAACTCTCAACATTGTCAGTGGTTTTATCTTACTGAGTTTTATGGGAGGAAACAGAATCCAAAATCTGCCTATGTGAAGTTACTGAGCAGTCTAAAAGGAAAATAAATAAATAAATAATTAAACTTTTTGCTTAGTTGTGATGCCAAACCAGATAAATTAATCCAGCTAGTCATCATCATAGATATTCAATAGTAATTCAAAATTACATTTGTCTTCTACAAGACTTGCACATGATGTAAATGCTGCCTTCTATCCATTTTAGTTGTTGCATGTCTCATAACAATGCAGCATGATGATATCCTAGACTTTAGAAGATTAAGTTATAATTACTACAACATCAATATGAACTGAGCTGCAAGATCACTCCTTACATTTCCTTGTAGGATCAAGATCTGGAGCATTAACTCTACAAAGCAGCAAACTGTATGTAGCAGGAGATTTGACATATACAATAGATATGAGATGACATAACCTCGGAGTTTGGAGGATCTTGGAATGATAATAAAATGTTTTATTTAGAGTCAATTCTAACCCAAGATCACATTTATTTCTTCTGTTATGGCTGAACATAAGGTATGCAGCAATAGGGATTTTGGTACAACAGCTCCCAAATATTTTTTCTGGTCAGTATGCACTATTTTTTTTCCTAAGTTAATATGCTTTCTTCTTTTTCTTTGCGATTAGAACAATTAATCTGCATTTATTGTCAAACTAGTACCTTTTTATTTTTAGCACTTAAATGATAGAACTTTGAGTGTTTCTCCTAACTCAATAAAGTTCATTGTATTTGTAACACTTGGGAAAAATACCCAACACAACAAACAAAAACAATATCCTAGTGCTGACAGACAATTACTGTAAAATTTAAAATGTGATAATAAGAATAAAACTCCTAAGAAATTGGCATTTCTTTCTCTGTTTCTTCTTCTACAGATTCATTTTTTATTTAAAAATATTTTCATCTGTTTCTCATCTTCAAGTGGTATTTAGACTATCATTTGTTTTTATTCCATGACAAAGACATAATCTTTTCTATGAAGCTTCTGTTAAAACCAACAGGCACTCATCTATGATAGTTTCCAGAAACTTCAACTAAAGATCAATCTGTTTTCCTACCCCTATCCAGTATTAAACTCAAACTTCTTTACAAAGAAGGAGCACACACTATATATATATGTATATATAAAAGCAAGAATCTATTGTTAGTATAACTGAAATCTTAATGGCTCTAATCAGCATTAGTCAAGTTCCAATTATTATTCAGTATAAAAAGGAAAACAAATAAAAGAGTAAAAATTGTTACACACACTTAGTTTTTATCCTTTTTCTAGGAGCTCTGCTTCCCTTTCACCTGAGATGTCATGTTCTCTGTGTAGTGGCTTCATTCTGATTATGCGATAGTAGAGGCATTTACAGAAAGTCATCAGCATCTAGAGTCCTTTCCTGAGAGGAATATGATGTTCAGTTATGGTTTCTTCTTCCTCCCTCTAGGGTTCACTTGGGGTCAATATTGTATGTCTGATAACATGCTCTTAAATTTTCATTTATTTGTTGGTCTGCAAATCCATGTTGAATCTACACTTGCTTCATAAAATGCCTTTTACATAGTCAGATGCTATTTCCTTGTTCTCTTTCTTGCCTCTAAAACCATCTTCATTCAGCTCCAGGTCTGCATTTCCTTTACTGACCATGGGTGAGCTGTTCATGGCCTTGGGGTCTCCAATGCCAGGCCTGTGCTCCTCTATGTCACATCAATGTCTCCATTTCCAAGGGCCCTTCTATCATGCCATGTCTGTATTTACCCATACTACAATCCTATGTTATACTCGTTACACTGCTGTTGTAGCATATAAAAAGTAAAACATAAACATAGCACTGTGCATGCTATATATTTTCCAGTTTCAGAAATATCTCTGAAAGATTATGAGTCAGTTTACGCATGACTCCATTAGATCCATAAGCATCAGCTGCAAGAACATGAATCTTCTTGGCCACTGTGCCAGTATAGGAGGTTATCTGCAGCATGCCACAGAAAAGCCATTGCTCTGTGTAAGAACTGAGAACAAGGACCTCTTGTCCTGCTGCTCAGTCAGAAGCAGTGCCACGCAATTGAAAAGTGGAGGATTCACAGAGCAGAATACATTTTAAACACTACTGGGCAAAGATAAACATCTGACAAGTCACCCTAGTAACACAGTCAATTTTATTTTTTTCTTCTTTTGATATCCTGTTATTTTTCTCTTTTGCAAGTTACCTTGTTTAAATACTTCAATGTATTTTCTGAGTTGTTTGTGCATCTCCATCTCTGGATTTTCAAAAAAACCCCGTATTTTTTACTTTAAAAAGGACTGGGCAAATAAAAAAATTCTTTAGTATTTCTGTGATGTCACAATCTTTAATCTGCCTCCACAAGGTGGATTACTGAGGAACATGAAGTGTGCTGCCACAGATGTTGAAACCACTTTGATCAGTACAGTTACACTACATAGCTTCCTCTGAGCATATATCTGCCCTCGTTCTAAAACTACTTGAACATTCTTGTAAGTTTTGCTTTCACACCATCATGCATTTTCATTTTTTTTCTCCATATTTAAAAACCAACCAAACAAAAAAGGTTACTGGACTTCTCTACCTCCCAGACCATTTTTAAAAACTTTTTTTCTACAGGGAAAGGAACTTCAAACCTACAGAGTCTGCGTTTATATATCTATTTTTATTTCTTTCTGTCATCAGATCACACTGTTATGCACCATATTTAGTAGCATAACCATCTGCTTCTTTCACCATTTTTGAATATTCACCAAAACCTCAAAGACCTTTAAATGTCTTGAACTTGTATATATCCCATAAATAGTGTTGTTTAGAATAGCTCTCTTAATGGTAAAGCAGTGCCATTTTGCAGGCAAAGACTACCTCTTAACACTATTTCCAAAGAACTTCAAAGAGAATAAATTTTTTATTACTGGACAAAATGTTCATTAAATATATATAGAGACCTAGATTCTAGCTGGAGATGACTTCAGCAATGAACTTGAGGTGTGCCTGTTATAAATATCTGACTTGGCTTCACCTGTGTATAGTATTTTGTATATGTCACTGTTGTTGTTGGTTTTTTTTTTAACTTGAGGAAATCTGTAAGACAAGCTTTTCAGATTAAAAACAAAAGCCCACAACTAAGCAGAATTCCTTTTGATAGTGAAGGAATTTGAAAAAAATGTGATTCTACATTTAAAAAAAAATATCTGTAAAGCAACTATACAAAATCTAACATTATATGCCAAAGTAATTTGCAATGATTAGAAATGGATCAAATCATAATAAACTGATCCAATTATTCTTGCACATGAAGTTGTTTACTCAAACTGAACTTATTGATCCTTATTTTTGGTTTAAAAATCACAGCTTTGCCACAAAGCAGAGGAGCAATAAAGGAGAAAATCTGCCATAGCATATACATGACAGCAGTTTATATGAGTTCTTCTGCTTAATGATTCTGTTTACAGTTCATCTGTTCAGATATTTCAAATTTCAGCATCTGCAAGCACTCCAAAGAATGTCTTAGAAACATGAAGACTCTTCAGTAAGGGTAAGAGATAACTGGTTATTGATACAGAGTAAATAGCAATCGAGAATGAATTAAGCTCTAGTAGTTGTGAGACTGTGGTCAGGTCATTCACATTAAAACTTGTCATGATTTTTTTAAATGAATATACATATTATTAAATGGCTCACTACTAGGACTGAAGTGACAGGTAAGGGGAACTATTTGTCTATGACAGGTCCTGTGGTCTCAGCAAAACTCTACTGCTCCTCTTGAGCAGTAGAAAATTTGAGGCAGCTTTGAGAATTCTTTTCTCTTCCTAAAAATTCTCCCTCCTCACAGAAGGCTAATTTCTATGCTTCATAGGCTACCACAGTTAAAGGTAACAAAGCCAGCCACGCTCCCACACACACAATAAAAATTAAAAACTTGGAGCAATGAACAGTGATTATTTGATTATTAAAGCAAGGGAACAAACCAAAGACAGCATAGAACAGAACACATTTAATAAACAATTACTTCTTAAATTAAAATATTTTCTTTATATCCCTCTGTGGAGAGCTTTTGAGAAACACTTCTTTGAGAGTTGTTCTAAACTTAGTGAGGCCTAAAATATTTAATTCATACACACAAAGGAAAAATGAGCCTTCTCTTTGTCTTTCATATGCAAATACAACAGTTAATTGCATGACTGGTACTTTCATAAGCTTTTAAAAGTTAATGCAGTCCATGTAGTATTGACAGATGGGGAGTAGCCAGCTCTGCATGGGGGAATAGTGAGTCCAACTCAACAGCCAGAAGAAGGAGCTGAAGGTCAGAGTCAGAGACATAGGAGCCACAGCTCTAACAGAAGGGCTTAGGGTAGCTAGTCACCGGTGACACAGCCTTGGCAACGTTGGGTAAAACAGACCAATAGAGATGCAAGCTGAGCAAAACTGAAGCAGAGGAGTGTTAGGAGGTTGACAGCAAAGTTTCATCTACATGTCAGAAAGTTATCACCCTCTATCCCAACGTCACAGGAAGCTTTTACAGAGGACTTGCCTAGATTTTAAACATGCTGCTGTTCTCACTAGTTAGGTATTATCATGAGTTTGTTAACAGTGTCAGTTCATGAACAGCGGATACACAGTAACATTGTGTTATTCTGAACTTCACAGATACACTGGTTTTGTCTTTGTGGCCAAAAGTTCTCTAAATATTTGTAAGTGTGAATTCTTTCTTTTATTGACTTTTAAAGAAAAATTCCACTTTTATTGAAGTGGAATTTTAAAGTAGCCCAGACTTAAGTAGTCTAACAAAAATGTCAAAGTTTGGAAAGTATACTTTCAAAATTAATTTCTTATTTAAAAGTGTCTTTAAGTTGTAGTACCCACTTCATTTATTAGTGGTAGTATTACCACAATAGTCGGGCTTATATATTGATAACCTTTTGTAATAAAATCTTACGCTGAGCAGAACCCAACTCCCTTAGTTTCTCGGGAGTCTGTTCAAGCTTTGGGGATGAAGTGTTAGTGTGAATTTACCAGACTTATAAGTCTCTGAGAGGGTAATTAGGGTTATTCTTAGTGTTCTCTGCCCTGAATACCCTTCTTCGTTCTCATTGTTCCCAAACCAGCCTATCAGGACATCCAGCTTCCTTACTTCTGCAACCAGCTTATTTGAAAGAAAAAAAATTAAGTGACATGAGTTAATTCTGCCTTCCACTCTGAAAACATCAGTTAAGATATTTTGAATGGAATATTTGGGGCTCAGAGATAGCTCTTTGCACTGAAACTTTTTTTCATTACAGTATTTCCACTCATCTCAATGACTTAAGAAATTAAGAAACCTGAGTCATGTTGAAATAAACAGCGTTTTCTATAAAGCATTTTCTAATTGTTAATCTTTCACTTAATAGTAGAAGGCCTTAAAGTTCTGATAAAAGTAACATAAGTCAATTTCATTAGGTGGTTTGGTTGGTTTTTTTTACTTATTTGAAGTATGTTATTTCTAAAGAAAGAAATCCGCTTTGAGAGCTCTGCTTTATGATTTCTGACAATCTCGTTTGTAGGCTCCTGTTTGGAGTAACATGAACAGAGCTTCTTATTTCCATTTCAAGTCAGGACTGTTCTGTAACATAAATATCTTATAAATATAAAAGGTTTCCACAACATAATCCTTCCAGCAGTTAGGTCATATTAAAAACAACTAGTGTTTTTAGAAGATGCGTTTTGCTTTTTTGTGAAACTATTGATTATTAGTCTGTGGGAGTGAAAAAATGTTTTTGAATTTACAACATACTGCTATGAGTGTATCTGTACCATAATGTTAAAGGAATATGTACATAAATAATGAATCATAGTAGTTACTGTTTATTCACTTTTTCAAAATATAGCATAAAATAATATTATATGAAAAAGTACAGACAAGTTGAAAATTATTTTATATATATATAGGGACTGCAAGAGCACACTGGAGACAGCTAACCATTTTAGAATGAAAATGTTTTCTTTCCTAATTCTTAGATTGCATCCTGCTAACTGGTTTCAGGAACTGAAAACAATCTTGTTGCTATTCATTTCTCATTCCTATTCCACAGGTTTATGGTATCCAAGTTGAAGTTAAGCTAAACATAGCAGATCTATCAGACTGTTTTTACTGTGTCCTCACTCCTGATGGTTCCACTTTCTGCTACCCCCATGATCATAATGTTGTGTGACTTATAAGAGACATCTGACTTAAGAGAAAATATTATACCTTGAGATATGTCTTAAGAGACAAAAAAGTGTCCTAATCAGAATTATAGAGCATTCTTAGTGAAAATAACTGAAGTTTCAATGCTGATGACAAATAACTAGCTTGTTAGAATATGTCACTAGACTAAGTAGAACATTACTGTGGTGGTTCACAAAAATATGGACAATTTGTTTGAATATTTTACAGATACAGATTTGAAGTGTCATTGTGACACTCACTCACCGCTGTCTTACTCCATGGAAAAAAAAATGCTGTTACTAAACATAAAAATAAAAGGTAAAAGAGTTAGTAGCTTTACCAGCTCTGGGACCCAATGCTAGAGTGGTTCATAATGAAGTGTAACCCATGGGAAAGACTTACTCTGGAGAAGTTCAGAGGACTGTGTCAGAGGAAAGAGTGTAAGGAGTCCTCCCTGAACTGACCACAACACCCATTCCTAGTCCCCCTGTAGCACTCAGGGGGAGGAGGTAGAGAAAAATGAGTGAAGTTAAACCCAGAAAGAAAGGAGGCAGGAGGAAAGTGTTTTAAGATTTGGTTTTATTTCTCATTACCCTTCTCTGATTATTTTTGGTAATTAATTTATTTTTCTTCTAAATTGAATCTGCTTTGCCCATGATGACAATTGGTGGAATGATCCCTACCCGGCCTTATCATATCCATGAGACTTTTGTTATATCTTCTCTCCCGGGTCCAGCTGAGGAGGGGAGTGAGAGTGGCTTCGGTCAGCACCTGCATTTACCCATGGTTAAGCCACCATAAATAATGTTGTTTTAAAAGCAGATTTTTTTTTTTTTTGCAATTACAGTAAACTATTTTCTTGATCATAGAAATAAGGGGTAATAAATCATTTAATCACATCTACACCGGTAATAGATTTAGCATCTCATTACTGTACAAGCCCAACGTATTCATTCAGGCTGCTTTACGTAAAACTGGTCAAAGCACCGGCTAATACAGAATCTTTATTCTGTTTTGCAGTTTTATATTCTCCTAATTATACTCAATAACTCAGTCCTTTTATCAGACAAACAGAATTACCATGCCTCACCTAAAAACTGGAACAATATAAACAATGTATTTGGGAGCAAAGCTAAAGTTAAATCACTGTTTCTTTCAGAGTAAGTTGTCTGCTGACAGCCATTTGCCTGCTAGACTCAGCATGAAAAGGGAAGATTTAAACCTTACTTTTTGATAGTTTAAAAGAGGGAGAGATTGAATTGTTTTAGGTAGAAATTAAGCCAGACAAGCAAGGAAAAAAAATAAGCTGAAAAACTAGTTCAAACAAAACTTGCTCATTCAGAATTCAGGTTGGCTTGGTGGTAATGTAACGCCTTTCTCTGTTCTGGGAAGAAAGAGGGAGTAATGACAATGCTTCCACCTGCTCAGGCAGTCACTTTCAGCCAACTTTTTCTGTTTTGTTGCGTATGGACAAGAACTCTCTGCACTGACAATTTCTTCCATCATTTTGTTCATTGATTTTCCTCAAGATCTCGTGATTACATTCTCAGGATGAGAAACAAGATACTTCTGTCACAGTAATTTCTACTAAGACTTTCAGAATCTCTATTTCTGTTTCTTTCTCTCTCCCTTTCTTTCTCTCCATTAAACAAACAGTTGCAGGTTTTCTCCACAATATCTAAGAAAACTAACAGTAAAACCACTACACATTTCTTGAATGGAAATAAATAAAGAAAAAGAAGAAAAAAAAACCAACCAGCATCCAAAACCAGCAAAACCAACTAATGTTACATTCAGGTATTTACATTAGTGTTATTTCATAAATTTTTATACACAAAACTACCTAACTGTGTCTTTAATCAGCTACTAAAATCATATAGCTTAACAGTATATATAAACCATAACCAAGGCAAACCAAGAAAACTGCAGCTAATTTCTTGTCAGCCTTGATTTCTTCAGCTTCTATTAGTTGCATTAGAATATACAAGAACACTACAAAGGATGAAAACTGCAGTTGCATGTGGCTAGACTTCCAAATCTCTTCTCAGAGTTAAAACTAATGACACCATAGACTTGATTTTCGCATGGATTTTTCACTGAGCATGCATTATGGAACAGTTCAATAATAGTTACTTTCTTTTACTGTTTTAAAAGTAATGCTTTATAGACCAATTTTATTACTACAATGCCACACTTTTAATATATTACACTCACAATTAAAAGGAATGTTCTTAATACAAATAGGCCAGTTCCCACAACAAACATCTCAGATGAAATCTCTGTACATACACTGCACATCAATACTAGTTGGTTTGAGGTCTTTTTTTGTCACATCTGTAAAGATGCATCCACATATATGTTATATAGTTCTTATGCAATCTGGAGCTTGAAAGTCTATGTATTAAAAAAACTACCTGGAAAAGCTCATTCCTGAAGGTGCTTAACTCTCACCCTAACTTTAATAAAGTTTCAGAATTGCCAGCTTCTTTAGGTGCTTAAACTGAGCTACCACATTACAACAAGTCACAGTAGTTGCTAGAGTATGATACATAGCTTAAAGTCCCTTGAGACATTAAAATAAACCAGACAAATGTTTAATCTTCTCTGCAGTTGAAATTAAGACTTGGTATCTTACCACTGTCCAGATGTAGAGTACTCATGCATGTCTTTGTGAATATCTATCCCACTAATCATGAAGTCATAATAAGAAATACAGCCAAGTGAATAGCATTACCGTACATGCCCTACTTCCATGATTCTTCCACTTTAAAAATATTCTGCATTCCTTTGGGCATGACAGTCACTATCCCCTTGATGTCTTATTTAAAAATTTATCTTTTCTGCCATGGACTTCAACATTTCTGTCCAAAATACCAAATCATATGCAATGTTAATATTATCTTATTCCCCATTTATCATGACCATTAAACTTTAATATTTTATTCTTTACATTCTTCTTAAACGGGCCAGGTTACACAATGTATCTTTATTATATTTTCATTAGTAAATCAGAATTTAATCTATTGGATACATAGAGTAGCTACAATTTAGAATGCTCTTCATTAACTACTCAGTTTAAGTGCAGTAAGTTCAAACACACATTCAAACTTTATCAAAATTAATGCAATTTTTTACTTTCATATGATGGAAAAAGTGCCTTCTTGGGTTTTACTTCTGAAAACAGAAATAAAGGTCAATAAAACTACAATGTAAAGGTTCTTGGAAATAAAATTTACTTAAATTTAGTTTTCACAAACCAATTGGTGATGAGAAAACTAGAACATTTACAGATTTTGCTCCACATCTTATAGGAAAATCTATTTGTCTTGGAAACTTATTCTAGTGTGGGACTAAACTGAATGAGTACTATAACTACTTCTTTCTTTAAAGCAATTTTAATATATTTTAGCTTTTAATCTAACATTATTCTACATTTTCAGTTAAAATTGAGAATATTGCATATTCTGCCATATTCTACCCTTCTTATGTCCAAAATAAACATCACTATCAGTTCTTTAACATTCTTTCTCTGAATAACTAAAGTGGAAAAAGTGGTTAAAAAAAAAAGAAAAAGACAGAATCTGTTGAAGAACACAACTTTGAAACTTCTGAAGCTTGAATAACTAAGAATATCTGTGAGTGGGAAGATGGATCAAGTAAAGTGTTGCAGTTTCAGTGTCATCCATTACTGACATTTATCATTCTTGTTGCAGTAAGAGAAGAAAAATTAAGGACCCCAAGAGTGTAGAACAAGATATTGATCAGAGCTTTATAAGCTCTAACATCTTGTACTTGAATCTGGAGAACGTCCTTTAAAAGAGCTGTGTAAGCTCAAAACTTGGGTTTGTTTGAACATATGAACAAAGAACTAACATGGTTGTATCCGGGCTTCCTCATGGAAAAATTGTGATGCAATGGTTCATTTAAAGTACAGTTACAAATCTGATGTTATTACAAAAAGACATAATTATGAAAGTTTTTCCTTTTTAACTGTCTATGGCTTCCTTAAAAGGGGGAGCAAAGAAACAGGCACAAGTCTGTTCTCTTTGGTGACCAGTGATAGAACCCGAGGGACTGGTATGAAGCTGCAACAGGGAAGGTTTAAGGTTTGATATTAGGAAGAGGTACTTTGCTGAGAGGGTCATCAAATGCTGGAACAGGTTCCTCATGGAATCAGTCACAGCACTAAGCTTGACTGAGCTCAAGAAGCATCTGGACAATATACTCAGCCACATGCTCTGACTTGGCTGGCCCTGTGTGAAGCGAGGAGTTGGACTTGATGATCCTTATGGGTCCCTTCCAACTTACAGTTTTACCCTTCAACATGATCCATCAGACAAGGGAATTTCATAGAACTGTTTATGTGGGTGTATGTTCATTTACCAATTTAACTCTGGGGATAAAACTTTCATGTGTCAAAAAGTTTTATAAGGAAAACAATGATATTTAGTCATGGGATGAAACCAAAGCTGACAAACATACACAGAACACTGTGATCAGTGAGGTTATATACCACTTAAATTCCCTACCTAATGTTTCTTAATAGCTGTCTTTAGACTTCTTAATCATGATCAGCAACATGTTCTTCAAATGAATTCAGATGTAATTTAGGCCAAATGAACTTTATTTTTCAAAACCAAATGCTAGAGGCTTAATTTCTGTCTAATTTATGAAAATAATGGTGTTGCTTCTATTAAGTTTAGGACAAAAAAAAAATTACCAATAAAAATTATTTGCATTTTCACTGCTTTTATCAGCGGTAGAAGTTTTATTATCTCTTTCTAAAATAAATACAATTCAGTGCGTTTGTTTTTAATTAAAGACATTTGGTAAGTTTAAGATCTTATTTCTTTCAGATTTTAAAAAAAAAAATTCCACAAAAGATGTGCCTTTAAGATCTTACAAGAAAATGCTTAAGAAAACATTTCTCTAAATGGAAGGAAACTATAACTGTTCATTAAGAGGAATCCTAGTAAAACCTTATTTTGTTATAAAACTCCATATGAAAATTTGCTTCACCACCAGTCTGTAACTGCATCATACTTAATATTCCACATATTTGAATATCCAGTATAAAGAAAACCCAACAAATGGGTAACTAATACCAAAAGGTTTTATATTCTTCAATTCTCAAAAAGATATCAAGAACCTGCACCAGGCTAACAAGAACACAAAAGCAATCAGCACGTTATGTCACCATGAGACTCCTGCTAAACAGTTACCTAGTAGAAAAACATTGAAAACTGGGCAGGATGCAAAAATGGTTCCCCCTTGTAAAGCTGGAGTATTTCACTGAAATTTTGACAACATTGTCTTCATACTTTCATTATTGTGCCTTATTTCTTGTGTATGTACTAAAACTTAATGAAATGAGCTCACTGTGAAGATAATATAAAATACTAACAGCTAGATTATTGCTCACGGACTCTTACAGTTGACTAAAGATTTTATACATAACCACCAGTAGCTATGTGCTCAGCAACAGTTTTCTTCAAGCTCTACTCTTTCAAGAAATTTTGATGAAGGTATGCTGAGGTTTCTGTACCCAGGGGAATTCTATGTCTGAATCAGCTTCAAACTAAACTAGACTATGGAAGTCTGGAAATATGCACAGGCACAGGAATAGCTTACTAGAGAACTTAAAACTGAAGCTGGACATTATCTAGGTAGCCTGTATGTTCCAAGGCTAAATGATAGCTGTAAGATAAAGCTTTTGGTTTTCTGTTTTAAGATCTCAGTGATATATCTCACATTCAACATAACTCTGCTTTAGGCAGTTAAGTACTAAATTTAAAGACCCTAGTTTTGAAGTAAGGAAATCTATTTCAAATTGTTAAATGGCTTTCCAACAAAGAAAAGGAAACAAAAAAGAAAATACAAAACAGTCACTGGCTAAAAACAACCCCTTCTTTCAAAAAAAAAATGATTAGGTATCTGCAAGAAAATTGGTTTACACTTTTAAAATAAATGTTTTTCTACTGGGCTCAATTCAAAAACAGGCTTGTATCATTCAAAATATAAAGAGGGCAATAACCGCTTATGTGCTAATTCTAAGCATATTATAATTAAAACCAACCCAGAGTACACACAAATCAATAAACATCTACAAGACTATGAAGTAAATAAAACAACTTTTACATTCCAGGTGTAGAATTTTTTCCTTCAATCAAATGATTTACTTTACTAATTTACTTTTGATAGTCAAATCATACATGTTCTATTTGAGATTTTTGAATGACTGCTTCAGAATTTTCTAAAATGTGTCCTGATGAACAATTGCTCATTCTGTGGAGAGGATTGGGAAAATATATGGTATCCATCAAAGCCACTACTAAACAAAGAAAAATGAAATCTAAAATATAACATTGATTAATCACTGGCCTGGAGGGCTTACCCACCACTTCACACACACACAAAAGGTTTTGTTTCATGCTATAGAATCATTCTGTGTTTTCATATAGCATCCTTAACAAATATAAGAAAAATGGTCAAACTAATTTAGATAAAATAACTGGGTGGGTAGTATTCTTAGCTGCCTCATTTTGTTAATAAATAAATGTTAGGTTTTGTGAGAACATGTGTTTTCTGGTCTGCATGCGATTTTGATTAACTGTTTTGACTTAGAGGTGCAAACATCTTGGGTTAAGTTTTGCTCCCTTGATGTTAGAACAAACTTCATGAGTAAAGAAAAAGATACAGCAATTTAGTTGTTTTAACAGCTTGGATATATTCATCATTATGTCATTAACAGCGGATGTAGTTTGCTAGTAGTTTCCACTCATTTAAGAGCTTATATCATTAACACATTCAACTATTTTGTTATTTAGGTTGTTTTTCATGGTGCCCATACATTTGTAAGTATATTCTAAATCGCATAAAATTAAGAAATGCCATAAATACTTCAATACTCTAATTAGTTTTTCAGTACCATACCAATTGTTACAAATTGCAATGTTAGTTCCATGAAAATAGTCTAGAAAAAATGTGTGCCTTGAATCAGCCCATATGCTGACTGCTCCTTTTAGCTAAACTCTTCTAAACCTATTAACAATTCACAAAGGCTTTAATAGATTCACAATCAATTGATCTAATGGAAGAAAACTATATAAACTATGTTGATACAAATGATACAAAAAGTACTGAGCATTTATAATTCCACAATTTTGGAATTCGTTTGTAATGTCACCTGAAGTTTCAGGAGAGTCATCAAAACCAACTGGTGAAACAGCATTAAGAAATAGATTGCTAAGTGTCATAACAGGGCTGATGTGCTTTAGTAAATGGATGCTGTACTGCAGTTGGATCTTTCTTTTTTTCCTAGCATTAATTACAAGTGGAATGAAAATATCACTTTGGGGGAAAAATGTCTGAAGACATGACCTCCCTTTCTGAGTCCATGGGAACGTTCCTGCTCAGCCCACCTCATGGATCCTTGCTCACTGTTGGCACACAGGCTAATACATTAAACATTCATCACTTTCTAAAGCAGACATTGAAATAACAGTCCATTTAAAAACAATATGCACAACAATTTTTTTTTACAAGGGAATTATTTGATATATGTATACTTACAATGCACTAAATAGTCTCTACTAAAATGTTCTCTCGGAGCACACTTTAAGTTATTGGGATACACTCATGGACTAAAACAGTTTACTCCTGTTTTTATCTGTCTCACCTGGGGTGTGGGTGTTTGGGAGAGGACAGATAAATCTCCCGCAGAGCTCGTCACTTCTGCCGACTTGTAGAGCTCCTAGCATCATCACTCAAGTCTACTGCAACTCACACACTCCTTGCCTCCTGGAAAGTCAGTTAAGTATTGCTGCCCTCCACCTGGGATTCCTAAACTGAGATGCCAGACTCAGGACAGGCCCCCAATTACTTCTTTGGTTGCTGCACACTGGCAGTTTCCTACTTAATATTTCTGGGTGAGATCTGGGAAATGGGCCTTCCAGCCCTCCTCCTCCTCTTGGCTAGACTGGGAGGACTACACACAGGAAGATAGAGAAATAGTTTATTGACTTCTGTTGGGACCTAATCCAGGATAGTATTTCTGCCAGCTACTATGGTCCCCTTCTGCTGGTTTGGTTTCTTTTTTCTCCCTCTGTAAATCACTTTCAAGAAGTCTTTTCACTCTTTGTTTGCATACTGTGAGAGTTGAAGCTTATTTCTGTGCCTGTGATCTCAAAATGTGTGGGAGATTTAGCTGCCAAGTCCTGTATATCTACAATAAAAAGGGGCTAAAGAGCTCAGACTGTCAGAGCTTGAAAAACTAGGATATAAAGTCTGGAAGACCTGGGCTGACAGGGCTGCAGAGTAGAATAGAAAGGATGTCTGTGTTAGACTTGTAAAAGTTAAGAGTCTGAAAACTTTAGATGGCAAGGCACATTGAGTTGGGATAGATAAAATAGGGTGAAAGCTTAAGTCAGGAAATAAAATGCAGTTGCATTATTTGCTTTTTCTTTTGAATAACAGGTATTTACTACATGTAGTATATGCATAAAAGCTTAGTCTGCTTGCAGGAAAGCAACTGGACTACACCTTTGTGTTGCTGCCAGTATTCAGGTGTCACATTCCTGGATTCCTTCAGGTTTTGTGAGGAGCACAAGAAGCAAATACAGTCAGAACAGGCTAGAAATAGCATGGTGAGAGAACAACCTACTTTTCAGAAATCAGTTGTACTCATTTGTCACAAAAGCACAGTGGATTTTAGAGGCTTTTTAGTTGTTTAATGAATATCATCTCAGATTTTGGAGGGGAGCTGATCATCAGTTCTGATCTGTAACCAGATCCTGATCATTATTCACACATGGAATGACAGGCAATTTTTTATAGAAAAGATAAAAAGATACGGTTTTTTTTAAAAGCAAATACATAGTATCTAAAAATAATACAACTTATTACATTTTATAATACCCTTTTGTAACTGGAAACACAATCCAGGTGCCACAACATTTCCATAGTTTGCCTGAGTACAAGAAAAAATAGTGACAGTGACCTCATCAATTTTTTTCTACCTTGTGCCTTGGGATAAGCCATGGCATTTTTTCTGCCTTCAAATGACACTTCAGGACTTCTAACCACCACAGTGGTCATGGAGCACAACAAAATAACAGACTTTGTACTCAGTTGTGGGAAGAAAGCCCCATTATATATAAAAAGCTTTATCCCATCTTTCTATTATATTCCTCTTACCTTCATTCTGCCTCATTCCAAAATGTATTTGGCAAAACAAAATTTCTGAGCAACTTTGATTAGTAGAGTGAAGTCATAACCATATCTCCTCTGTCATAGCCTAACCACTGGAAAGAGAGATGTTTTGAAACTAATGTTATAATCACATTGAGAATACCTTGGGAAAAAATATGTCCTAAAAATAAAGCAGTTCTGATTTTTTTTTTTTAAGTAGAAAAAAGACCAAAAAAACCCCCACTTATATTTCTATTGATCTTTTACCTTCAATGTTTCTTACGACCTTTGAGGATATTTATATTTCAATGTTTTACATTAATTAACTTTAAAGTAATGCAAATATTAAATGCCCCTCAAATATATAATATAACAGCTGTACTAGGTAACAAGATGATAACCATTAATATAGGTATCAGGGAATGCAGCTTTTGACATAGCAAGGACACCTAAGAAGTCTAACAGAAAGTCCATATTAATTCCTATCCTTTGTGGCCAGTTGCTAAAAAACATGGAAAAGGATAGAAAACCACCATATAATAGATTTTGCATATAATTACAAATATTTATAAATAAGACAGTTACAATAAATACTGCTGCAACACTTCATAAAGCAATATCTAGAAAGAGCAGTAAATATTTGTAAAGGAATGGATTTTAAGCAATCCTTGTAAATTCCACTGTTGCTGTCTGTTAGTTTGTGAGAAGATAACGAGTCCTTTGAGATTAACACAAGGTAATTCCGGGGGTGGGGGGAAGGAGCTGCTTCAGAGGACAAAGTCACTCTTTCCCATTGACCTAGTTAGTGTTTACTTCTCAAAAATAGGTCTGTTCCCTGACTCTCTGTACAGAATGAAATAGTAAGAGATTCTGTAAGATGGGGGAACGGATTCATTTCTTGTTGGGCTGTGTTCTTTATAATGCACATAGGAAAAGAGACTAAGAATTCTCTTCTTTCAGATAAGAGGAGAAACTTCAATATTGCTTTCATACAGTCTTCATAATGCAAATCGATCTGTCTTTCAAGTGGAGTGCATAAAAGATCAGAGAACAGGGATTTAAACTCTTTTTAAAAAAACTTCTAAGAATCATAGATGAAGTTTTCTCTAAGCTTCAACTAAATTTGTTTAGATATACTTGCTTATTCATTCTTGGCTTTTAGTTCATGTCTTTCTTTACTAGTGCAAAATATATGTAAAGTGAATGCAAACTGCAACCAAATCAGACATGGCATTTTACACCTACTCTGTACTCATTCTTTTCTAGCACATCGGATGACAATAAGGAGCCTTATTCTCTTCTATGTGGTCCAGGTGAAAGAAGATTTTTATTTTTTTAAACAAACACATATTTTCATTTTTCCTGTCTTTAAAGTGCTAGTCACGGGAAAATAGACTCTACATACTGAGACAGGTTTCTTCAGAGGTATCAGCTTCATTATGTTATGTTGTACTGTTAGTGAAGTGTTCCGCTTTTGATCAGACAGTAAGCTTCTACAGTGAAAGGAGTAATATCAATTATGTTAACTGGAAAGTTATTTGGAGAATTAAAATGCAGAAGACCAGTTAGTTTTAAAATTTGGCTAAAAGTATGATGAGAACAACTGTTCAGGATGAATTTGGTATAGACTTTTAACCTTCTGATGTCAGAGACCAGAGAAGTGAAGCTGCTCCTCCAGGGAAGATTAGCTATGGGCAAGGTGAACCCCACACAGGCTGTGCCCCACAGGTTCTGACTAGATTAGACAGAGCCAGCTTCTGGTAACTGGGTCCATCAACATTTCCAGACAAGGGATAGTGAAAAACCAGATCTGAAAGCCAATCCAGCCAGGAGCAACAACAGACAGGTCCAAAAACGGGAGAGGAAACGAGTTATAACAAATCTTTGTGGAAGGCATCTTTGAGGAAACAAGGACTGAGCTTCGCTGAGGGGTCAAGCTAACAAATGCCTGAGCACAAATGCTGGGGGTGTGGAAGCAGGTTAAGGCTGATTGAAGTCATTAAGGCCCATTAGTGCCTCATGCCTCTGAGAGACAAAGGGGTGAGAATAGTTTGGGTTTAATATTTGAAACAACAGCAAAATACTCACCCAAATTCCAAACCCTTCAGCATTTTAATTTAGTTGTACTTGATATATTAAATATAGCTGAACAAATAATGAATTCAAGTTACAGTCTTTGGATCTGAGAGACTGTTTGAGGTAGGACCAATTCACGAAGGCAAAACAGCCAAGGCTGCAAGTGAACAGTCTAAAACTATTTTCTCACATGAACAAAATCTGAACTTTTAAAAATATTTCCATTCAAACGAAAGGACACGTCGCGGCTCAGCCCCAGCTGAGCCCCACGCACCGCTCACTCAGCCTCCGGCCGGACAAGGAGGGGAGTGGGCAGACAAAGGCAAACCGAGGTGTCAGGGTAAGGGCAACTTGCTGGGACAGCATGGGGAGAGGGAAACACCAACAGGGCTTATGACAGAATATATACAACAGCGGTAACATAATGCACTTACCAACCCAACACTCAAACCTCCCACCTCCTTTTATCACATGGTACAGAAAACAACCATGGCCAGCTGGGCTAACCTGTGCTGGCTCCTTGGGAAACTCAGCTCTATCCTAGGTGAAACCTGGAAAGGATGAAATGTCAAATTTACAGCAACTTTTAGCTAATATATGCTGGTAGTTTTTAACTATGGATGGGAAACATTTCTACCTACCTACAGCTACCTGATCAGAAAATAGAGAGAAGATGGTACTCATTTCAAAGGTTCACAGTCTTCTTTTCTTAGGACAGTCCATTCCTGAAAAATTCTGATTAGATAGTAAGGTTGTTTGGGGTTTGTTTATTTATTTTTGTTTGTTTAATCAGAAGAGTGGTTAAATACTTAAAGTTCTAAAATCACTATCTTTGGACAAATCTAAGCAACCAACCTAATAAAAGATTCTCTGAGCACTGAGCTCGTATAGAAAACCTTCATAGGTCCCAACTTAAATAGTAGCTATATGATTCTATGTCTGATACTTCTAATGTGACTATGTGGAAAAAATGACAATCTGATCCAAAGACAGAAGAAGTAAAATGCTAATGTATAAAAACACCATACATTTACTATTTACCCTTAAGAAATCTTAATCGATGCCATATCTGAAGTGACAGCCATAATGTAGTTGAAATGCTAAAGGTATGTGTTATGACTTGTGAACCTGACAAAAGAGGAAAGAATCTTTCAGCGTAAGCCATGTGTATATGTACAGCTCTATACATTTGAATTAGTTCACATACATACAGAAATGCACATACAACACAGAGAAGTTACAATCCTTGTTTACACACTTGTCCATTATTGATAATGAAAGCATGAAAGTCTAAATACAGCCATAGCAATCTTCAACACTTTGTGATTAAGACTTAATGCACATAACTGGCAAAAAGGACAATTGAAGAATATTAATAAAAGAGCAGGGCAAGATTTTAACATTGATAGAACAAAAAGGATATTAAAAATGTGCAGTCTTGAAACACAGATAACAAGAGCTGTTAAACAGGAGACCGACATTATGATGAAGAATTGAACCAAGTTGTAACAAGCTTAAAATTAAAATGTATCATGGAACGGAATGAGATGAATACCATTTTCACTTTTTTTCTCTGTGTTTTAAGGGAATTTCTCTTGATCACTGGCTAGATTAACATATTTCTGAGCCTAAAAAATATTTTCACATTAATCACTTGAGTCAGATCCTCCTAACAAACAGTGCTTGCATTGCATTGCTAATATATTGGCTTAGATCATGAAAACTCTGAAAATAATTACATGCTAGCAAAGTTGCTTGCTTTAGCATCACTGCCTGAAATATCAGAAGTGACACCTAGAAGGTGTCCCAGCAATAATGTGAAATGTGTCTAAGAAATGTGTCCCGTTACTAAATAAGTAACAGAACTATTAATGACAGTTTTATGTTTTTGTTAAATGTGAGCATCTGGGTACTCACAGAATTCACAGAAAATGAAGATAATAGTAGGTAATATGATGAGTGTGTGGCTGAACTGTTCTGAGAGAGGGAAGAAAAAAAAAAGCGCTCAAATGCACACATACCTGGCATATCAGATAAAGTTTGCAAAATCACACCTAAACTGATATGCTAGAAACTAAACTGCAGAATTTTTTGGCAGCTAATGGCTTTTGCATTTTTCAACAAGGTCAGAGAATGCCCACTTCATTCTTTATACACCTGGGAGATGTGATTCACCAAATGAGTTTCCACACCTAGTCTACGGTAAGAAGTAGCAAGTTTTCTCGCAATGACTCACTCAGTAGATATGTACATTAGTGATGTACAGTAGATATGTACATTATTTCATATGATACGTACATTAGTGTTATTTATTATTTAATAAAATAATAAAACAATAAACCATGAAATAAAAGTATATAGATACATACATTAATGTACATATATTTTTGTATACATGTATTGGATTTTGTATTAAGAATGGCTTCTGCATATTATACTGAAATTTTATTAGCAAAACCTTAGGCATAGTGAAAAGGAACCCAAACGGAATTATTCCACACTTTCCAACACCACCCCTCTCCCACCATTAAAATACTTATCTGCAGGCAGTGCAGTTTATACTCTTGCACACTTCAATCTGTAACAGATTGTCCTTGGTAGGAAAGAAAACAAAGACTAATAGTCTTGACAGCAATGCTGAAAGAGAAAACTGTTTCTTATAATAAATAAGGTGACCAGTACCCTGTGTATATGATATGAGTGACCCCAAAGTCTTGAAAATAATTATCTTTCCAAACCCAGTTTATAGCTTTGTGTCTATTTTCAACAGAATAAAAGTGTTTCCTCCTGTCAAAAATATATGAAACCTACTAGAGAGCACTTCAGATTAAACAAGGGACTAAACATTTTTACTTCTTCCAGCTGTAGAACTTTCAAGGCCTCTCTGAATGCAGAATTCCTTTATGAACTTTTCTATTTACTTGGTGTCTAGTTCAGTAGGCAGCAAACATATCACAGGTGTTCTGGGTGGAGTAAAAACTGACTGCCAAGAAAGGAGGAAGATCAGAGAGTTAACCCTTTAGATCAGACTTTCATGAAATATTCTTACATCATCATATGCTTCCTTGTACATTCTAGCTTCCAGTCTTTGTGAATTAATTCCCTATCTAGCGCTGAAATTACAGTATTTGCCCAATGTAACATTGATGGGAAATTTTAATCCAATTTAATAGAAAATATTTCCCCCGACGTGTCTAAAAGAAACACCAAACCTTTAAGTTACATTCTTTTTCTCAGGCTTTATATTTAAAAATATGTTTGTAATAATTAGGCCATTCTGTAAAGCTTTGTGATAGCTTTCCCAAATCCACACCTGTCTTTTTCAACTAAAATTTTTTTTCATACCTTAATTCTTCATTGAAAAGATTTTTTTTTGTCTTCTAAAAATTTTGTATGCCATTAAAAAGCTGTTAATGAAAAAAATAGCACAAACTCAGCTAGCAGAGGGAATTTTACATGCAGTTATAAGATGGCCCAGCAGAATTCCTGACACTCTTTGCCTCAGCAAGGTCAAGTAGGGATCTTCATTCATATTTAAATTCCAGCTAATATTCAGAGTGGGTTTTGCATCATATTTTCCAGATCTAATTAATAACATCTGGACATCTGGGAACAGATTTAGAAGTCCTAAATGTGCAACAGCTAAGAAATTCTTGTGCCAGATGAGAGGAGTAGGGAATGTGAGTACTCAAGGAGAATAAAAGATTTTTTCAGTAAAGTACTTCATGCTTTATTTCATCCCAGAAATGTGAGAAAACAGACAAGGGAAATACAGTAAAACAAAGGGAAGATTTAGGTCCTGATCCTCCCCTGACACCTAGCAATCAGTATCCTCAGCAAAGGGACAAGTAAAAAACAATGCAACTGCTAAGAGAGAATAAAAAACTTAGATTAAGTAGGGAGAGCACAAAGTTTGGTTACTATGAGAAATTAGAGCTATTCATAATGAAGTTCAAGTAATGTGTTATTGTGCAGGTAAGGAAAGATGAATTTTGTACAACAGCAAAAGAGGAAAACATGGAGCGAAGCCCCTCTAATGCTTTCATACATCTGTAGCACCACTTCATAGATTTATCCAGCCTCCTTACAAAGCCAAATTATGTCACTTTCCTCTCTTCACCAACCTGCTCACAATTTACTTTACAGAAATGAATGGTCTAAATGAATGATCCAAACTTCCAGGAAAGCTTGTTCTGACCACCTACCACATGGAAGAATTCACATGAGGAAAAATAATATGATCAGCAGCATTTTGAAAGTGCTGTTGGCATAACATCAAGTTAATTCACTGAGAAAAGAAAGGCATGCTGTGGTTTTTGCTACTCTGAAAAAAAACAAACTTATCTCAGGTTACAGAAGAAAAACTAATCTAAGAACAGGAAAAAAATCCTAACAAAAATCAACCAACACAAAAACTAAGGCTTAAGACTCTGAATTTTATATGAGGTCTCTTATTTCAGAGTTGTATGCTTTAATTATGTTATTGTCTAGCTGCATATAGAAACAAGAGCTGTAAATGCTCTATACAGCTTAATAATTTAGATGCACAGCACAAGTGTAAAAGAGTTAGTGCTGAATCTCAAAAGAAAAGCCACTGTCAAATAAATAGTCATTAGGTTTCCAAAACTGACAAGGAGGGTAACACATTTTAATGTTCTGTGACTGTGAGCTGTACCTATCCAGAATAAAAATGCCAATATTGTCCTTTTCACATACTCAATAAAATCTTTGAAATGAATAGCAAGCAAAACCTTGCAGGCTTTGTGTGTCTATTGATGTAAGTCTGCAAGGAGTTAACTTGACAGTATTATTTTTTATATAAACGGGATAAACTCAGCCATGCAGAGGAATGGAATCTCTACAAAAAGGAAAAGTATGACATAAGTGCGAAATTCCATCAGCAGACTGGATTTCAAAGAATGGAATGTCAAAAAGAAGTGAAAAATAAGCATTTAAATGAAAATTGTCACAGGACACACAAGTCTTGCACAGGGTGAGATAAATGATGGTACATTTATTCACATAAAATGGGCCTATAAATGGTCTACTGATCATCACACAAATGAGAAAAGGAAATAATGGCCCCATTGCAAGAGGATTTTTCTACACAAGTAATACAGTGGAAGTCTGGATCACTAGTAGTACAATGATGACAGGTGGTTTCCTTTTCTTTACGACAGCTTCAGCAATGTGATCCACAGTCATAAACCACTGTAAAATAAAAGACCTCTTGATGTTTTGGTGTAAGTGATCTCTGGATTTGACTTGCAGTCACAACTAAGGCCAGCTAAGTGTCCTCTTTATTGATCTCCACAGCTTTTTTATAGAAAAAGTGAAATGAAAAGACAAATCACTCATTAGAAGGAAAACTAACCACATACCTAAGAAAAATAGCTGGGCTGATACACATCAAAGTTACAGCAGAACAGATAAAATGCTGTAGAATGCTGTGATGAGTTATGACATTTTTCTAAATTATATCACATCAGAAAGTATGTATTTCAATGTAAGTAATATTGCAGGTGTACTTAAAGTAAATGGCTTTATCCAGGCAACCGTTTCAGTTACATTTCATATAACCAACAATACTGCTAGATGTCAACTAGTCATTATTCCTTATAC
>VZTU01030063.1:48979-98382 GCA_013400835.1 Zapornia atra | reverse complement strand
CCTCGCAAAACCACGACAAGCTCTCAAAAGGCTGCCTGTCTGGTCATACCCATTTCACTCTGTAAATCTCCGGGTCTCCTGTTGTGGTTTAAGCCTTTTCAGTAGTGGGGCAGTATGAGAAGCTAAAATGTCCTTGACTTGGTATAAACATTGCCTAGCAACAACTAGAATATCAGTGTGTGATCAACATTATTCCCATCTNTTGCCTAGCAACAACTAGAATATCAGTGTGTGATCAACATTATTCCCATCTGTGGTGGCTGGACCTGGCTGGAGGCCAGGCCCCCACCAAAGCCACTCTATCACTCCCCCTTTCAGCTGGACAGGGGACAAAATATATATTGAGAGGCTCAGGAGAGATAAGGACGGGGAGAGATCATTCTGCAATTAGTGTCATGGGCAAAACAGACTCAACATGGACTAAAAAGAAAAAAAGCATCTGATTTATTACACTACATGGACAACCAGAGTGAAACCAGAGTAAGATAATGAGAAGTAAAACCAAATTTTAAAATGCCTTCCTTCTTTGTGGACTTAACTTTATTCATGATTTCTCTCCCTTCCTGTCCCGAGTGGTCACAGGGCGAGACAGGATGGGGGGTTGGGTCAGTTCCTCAGGAGTTGTTTTCCTTCTTAGTGGTGGGCGGAAGAGGGGGTGGGGGGTATGGGTGGGGAAGGAGTTGCTTCTGTCCATTCTGTAGCATAACAAAAAGAACTTTGTACCATAAGGAATTTTAAAATGTAATAAAAGCATATGCTCTTCAAGTAAAACAAAACAAGTTCCAGGTACTTGTAAAGGCTTCTATAGCAATGACTTGAGACATGTTTCAGCCGCTATATTGTACATATCAGACATGATTGGTAGTCATCGCTGTCACAGCTGAGGAATTGGGAAGGGTGAAAACAGACAGCAAAGGAGTCAGAATGGAACAATTACAGAAAACTGTCAAAAATGTATGCAAAAAATAGATTAAGAGCTACCACAGACACGTGTGACAGGCTGAAATGAGTGAAAAATCACCACAGTGACCTAAAAAGGATACATAATCCTATTTTACTATTCTAAATGGCTTTGTGAAGTAATGCCCAAAATTTCAGTGTAACCTGGTCACAAACATCATTGATTTCAAAACGTGAAAAATGAGATCATTAGTCTTCTGGAAGCTGTGGAGGAAATGTACAATGGAGTTGGAGACCTTTATGCAAATGTTTCTGAAAGCTGGTTCTATCCTATATTTGGGTGTGTGGGATTTAATTATGAGTAGGATCAAAGACATCTTGAAAAGAGCTATTCCTGTTTTATGTGCATGCAACTCCATCTACATTAATTATATCTCAAGATCACAGAACTTGGTTATGAGCAGTAATGATAGTGATGCAAATCATATTGTGGCATTGGTTGGATGTTTCACCTCCAGCAGCAACAGAAAGGATTACCTTTCTCTTTGGCCTTTAATTAAAGCATATAGTGTTCTAAAGACCCTCTTCTGCTGCAGAGATGTAGAACTTAATTAAAAAAAAAAGCTTGTTGTCAAAATATTGCTTTCATATTCATAACGGGACTCTAATGCAAAGGTATTTAGGGTTAAATTCTCTGTGTTTGAGCATCTGTCAGCTTCAATGAAGCATGTGTAGCAGAGAATTTGGTCTTAATAGGAGACGCTTTTAAAGTGTTGTCAGGTTTCCAAAGGTTTTCACTGCTTTTTTTTTTTTTGGTAAGTAATGGAACTGGTTATTTCTCTTCTGGATGATACCCATTTTGCCTGGAGTTTTCTTTTACTCTGGATTGGTCAAAAACAACATTTCCAAAAGTTACTGGGAAAAATATTTTCCTAGCTTTTCATTTTTTTCGGTAACTTTTTTCAACTATTTCCAATAAACTTTGTGAGTTTTCTGTCCCATTTTTGTAATTTCAATTTTCCTAAAATTGTAGGATGCTAGTTTTGAAAATTCTTCAATATCGCTACAATATTTTCTGCTTTAAAAGTTTTAAATGCTCCTTATCAGCTTCTCTAGTGCATTTATAACAGTCCTGATCAGAAGCATGCATTTACCCCTACCTGAAAGGAACAATACATTTTCTTAAGGGAAGTTAATTTCGGTAAGAAAAAATAAGTTTGCTGAGCAAAACTCTTGCTTTGTGTTTTCCAAGCTTATTCCTTTCATGTATGCTTTTCCAAATGTGGATAAAGATGATTTTGTGAAAAGGAAGAGTGCACAAATGCTTAGAAGGAACTTTGAATGTGAGGGAAGGTAAAAAATCTCAGTAGGTAGGAGACCTACAGACTAAAAGGATAACTATGGGGAAAAGGAGCAAATGGTCAACATTCCCTATGCCACCTTCTAATCCCTGAGGCAGAAGGATCTACCTGCATTTGTCACACAGTAGGACTGATAACGCAAAGGACAAATATTCTTTTCTGCTGTTATGTCTTTATAGGTCTCTTCCTGCTGCGCTTGACCGGTGCAAACTCCCACAGAGTTTTCTTCTGTAAGGATGAAATAATCAGTCCCTGACAGGGTAGAATCAAGAGACAGGGCAGGTAAGGTAGCATTTACCTCACACCTCCCGAAATACATACAGATATTCTTCTAGGCAAAGAAGTAAAAGTACATTTCTTATATCTCTAGCATCTTAAATCTGGTTTGTATAAAAGTAGTCAAAGGGCCAGTAGATGGTACCTGATACAAATCTGACGAGAATAATTCATTTTTAAAAGATGCCTACTGTCCGGAACCAACTTTGTAGTCAAAGCAAAGAAAATCACAGGAAATGTGTGTAGAGCTGCAAGGTTGGTAACCATTTAGGGTGGGGGGAAACCCTAAACATATGCCAGAGTGTCAGACTCCTATGAATATAGTGCAGTCTGCCAAGAAAGAAAATGAGAAGCAGATATGACCTTGGTTGCAGACCAAGAGAAATCAGAAACTCACAATGAAAATAGAATCATATCAAATCAGAATATTAGGTTAATGGTGGTAAGAGTTATTATAAAAGGATGTGATAAAAACAGAACAGCCATGGGCCCAATCATTTTTCATCCATGTACAGCTTGTCTGAATGTAGCAGGGTGGCATATCCACACATCTAGGCTGAACATAATCTAATATCCTTCAGAGCTGATGATGAGTAGGAGGTGGAAAAAGAAAAGAAGTGAAAGTCTATCTGTGGTTATGTAATAACACATCAACATGATCTTACATCTGTCCAGTGGAATATTCAGGAAATGTATTTGCATGTACTCAGATGACCTTGTTAAGAGTACCGAAATTCTGAATTAACATGAAGCTACTCTGAATTGTCTTCGCATTTAGTTCACAGAAATTATTTGAAAAAATGGCAAGGGATCAAATGAAGGTACACTTGATCATCAATATTGGAAAACAATTCATTTCTAGGGCAACATTACTTAATGCTAGGGAAAAAAACCCTTGGTACTAGCTGTAACTTTGGAGAACAGAACTAAGAGAAGTGCTTTCTAAAATTGTAATCCATTTGTAGTAGATCATGGTCTTAAAATGCATTTGACAAGTTCAGGTGAAGAAATATTTTATTTTTCTTTGATTTACCCTCACTAACCTTTTATTGAGATTAGACTTTTTTTTTTTCCTGAAAACATTTGGTTTTCCTCCTAATTTGATCCCTATTGTGAGAAAAAAAAAAGGCAAAAAAGCAAACCAAAAACCCAAACCCCAGACCATTTGTACTTTCAAATAAATCTGTGCTGTGTATGCCTACCAGGTTTTTCAAATATGGTATACCTTATTGAAATAAAAATGGAATCAATATGGAAAACTCAATTTTTTAATTCTGAAACTTGATAAGCAATCAGCACGAGTTAGACGTAACCATGATGAGAACCCAGATGAACTTGGAAACTACAAAGTAAAAGTTCTACCTAAGACCGGTACAATTGCTGCTTGTTGAACCTCCAAGAACTAGAGTTTTGATATTACTTTATCAAAACCTTGACTGACTGAAACTCGGATAACATTTGGCTCTGGTTCCTTGCCATTTTATATGAGCTTCAAATAGACTTATTGGACCTTGTATTACATACAGGTGAAATCCAGTTAGGCTCTTCACTTTAGTCTCTTTTGTAAAGGACTCAATATTTTGTATTCTGCTTGGGCTTTATTAAGACTAACATGAAAGTAAGGCTTCTGCTCACCCTTTGTGCAGATCTGAACTTTGCCCTAGAGGTAGGCACAGGAAGGCACTGGTTTCTGGAAGGTGTTTGTCTTTCTGGTCTGTGAGGGCTGCCAAAGTGCTGAACCTTCAGACAACCTGCTCCTAGGCCTTCCCTCAAAACACTTTGGAAAGCATGTGCATTAGAAGAAAAGGACTTCAGAGCACTATTTTTTTCTTTTATGGATGTTAATATGACTGAAGACATTTTTGTGAGGTAGTTACATTTTAAGGTGCATTAGGTGCTCTGTTGCCTCTTTTTACTCATCCACTGTTCATTTTAATATTTTCTAAGAGCATCTGTAGTATGTGATAGGTGTTAATGTCACTTATAAAATTAAATTAACTAGGATGTTCTGAAATTGTCTTTAAAGGTCAAATTATAATAATCTTACCCAGAGTAGTACTTTTACTCAGGGGTAGGTCTAGGTAAATCAATAGCATTATAGAAGAAATAAGGTTAGATACATAAAAGGACTTTGGCACCACATACCCTCCAAAATGTACTTATCAGCTCCTCAATTCTCTGGTTTAGATTCTCAGAGTACTTGTGCATTTCCTGACAAACTTGGATACATTAAAAATTTTACTCCTAAACCATCTGTCTGAAATTTTTCACCAGTATGATTTCATAGCAGCTACAGAGATCAGCTTCTGAGTGGTCAGACTTGATAGTAAGGAACATACAGATGTCTGCTGCCTTCTTGTATTTCCCCAGATACATAAACTACATATCACTCTACTTGCATCGCAAATCTAGATCCCAAAGATATTCCTAAAATATCAAGAGCAGAGGCAAGTGATCCAGCTATCATCCCCGTGGGTACTCGTAACTACAGCTCACTTGATCTTTCCTGTCAACTGTTCTGTTTGACATGAGCCTTTGAACTGAACGACTGAACCTTCACTACTGGTCTCCATAGTTAATAATCATAATCTGTAGTGCCATATTTCACTGGCCAATTGTGTAACTCCGTTCTAGGCAAGGTAGAAAGCTAACAGTAGAAGGATTGAGAAAGACCTACACGAGCACATCTGAGAGTTCAGACCTCTCAGTTGAAAGATAGAAGGGAGTACACATGAAGTATCAGAAGGGAATTTTGGAACTCAGTGCTTCCTTACTCCAAGAAGTTGCTATAACCATGGGTGGTGTGGAGCTGCAGTAGGGCGGAGAGATCTACTGTATAAAGCATTGTGTCTGAAAGTCACAAATATGGAGTTGGGCAGCTCCAAGCAGTCTAACGCTAGGTAGTGACTTTTTATAACGGTAATTCTCTGATCACTCTACTGTTACCTGTTGCTCTCTTTCTTCGGTGTTCAGTTCCTCCCAAGAACTGTGTTGGAAGGGATGGGATACATCTAGGCAGCAGTGGCCCTTGGGGTTTGACTGATTTTGCAGAGAAGTTCATGGAACAGCACAGGTAGCATCAGTAAAGAAATATCCAAACTCTGTATGACTTGGTTTGCACACTTTCTGGAAGCCATAAAGGTGCTCTGTTGACTGCAATGTGCTCTAGTAAAATGCAAGACATTTACAGCTTAGGCAGAAAAGAGGGAAAGATACCAAGCTAAGAGGGTTACCCTGAGTTTAGTTCAGGAGTTTAGCTGTCCAACATACTTCTGAATGTGAGTCTGAGGTTTTTAAGTCACCTACTGGTTTTGGAAATACTACTGGGAATGCCCTTCTTGCTCTTTAGTGTATGCCTCAGCACAGCATGATTTGATCCAAACCGCTTCCAACATCTTCTAACATACTCAGTGTTGAATTTCATTGTACTGCCTCATGCATGGTACACACATGGTGGCACAGAGCCTGTGCCTTGGCAGCTAATCCCAGGGGTGGTAGAGGGAACCCGCAGGCATATAGTGTGGGTGATCACAGCTGGGGAAATCCTAGAAGCCTTCTTTGTTCCTTTCTGTTACAGAAATAGCATTGTGAAAATGAGCTGGAAGGCTTTTCAGCGAAACAGTGTCAGGCAGGTTTTTAATCATGTATTTGAGCATGCATCACACTCAGCTATGACTAAATTTATCAGAGTACCACTCCTCAGTGTTGTGTGGCTTCCACTCTTCGTTGTTTCGTTAGATAATTTTAAGTCTAAGCAGAGACAAAGGTAAGTACTTCCTTGTGAGGACACAATGTATTAAATATTAATGACTGTCATGGCCACCCTTCAGCTGCTGGGTGCATCATTTAGCTCTTTGTTCTCCATGTCATTCACTGAACTGTCAGCATTTGTCAGTTGTTGTGCACTCAACCCTGTTGCAGATGTTATCATTTCTGTTAATGCCCAGCTTTGATACTTGAAAGGATGGCTTGGTCCCTGCCTTCATATGCCACTGCATGATCAGAGAGATAAACCCTTGGGGGACCAAGCAGATACAAGGCTTCTGCTTCAGCACCCATTTTTCAGACCACAGATGTAACTGAATAAAACCTCTCCTACAAGTATTTCCAATGTTGAGAAGAGTCTAGACTTTGCAAATGTCCAGAGCCAATCCATTTTCTCTTCATGCACTGAAGCTCTAAGTCACCTCTTACTGAGCCCAGCTGGCCTTCATTTTCCTATTCAAAGTTTAATACTAAGGTGAATGGGAAGAGCATCCACATCTCTATGTAGGTATGATGTTAAACAAGTTGCGTGTGGGGACTAGAAGTGTATATGGCTACTGGACTTTGTGGGGACAATTTTCTTATCCTTTACATAGGAAATTGCTGATCTGCCTGATGGAAAATTAGTATTTGGTTCTCTTAAACAAATTTAGGACATAGGCAAGCTGTTTTCTGTAGTCTTACCCAAATGACTCAGAAGGAGAGAAGTGCAGCTGGGGCCCTGTAGGCCTACAGCTCTGATCTTCTGTGTGCTTGTTCTCATTCAGAGCCCTCTCTCCAGTAGAGCAGGGCATAAAATCTACTGTCCTTTGATCTGCTCCTCAAAGTAGGTGACACTGATGAGAGGAGGTAAAAGTAGTACTTTCTTATTTCTGAAAACAAAGAAACAAACCCCCAAAAATCAAAACCAAAGGAAAAGCAATATGAAGGATACTTGGTGCAATATGCAATGCTCCTGACTGTGCCATCATGTCACTGTGAGTCTTGGGACAAGCCACATACTTTCTTTTCCTGACATACAAAATCTGGGAATGGAAATGATGTCTGTGAAGCTCCTTGAGACCCGTGGGGGAAAACGCTAACTGTATGCTGACTGCTCTTTTATATTGCTACTGTAAAAGATGCAAAGGAACAGCATGCCAAGCAAACTTTGGCAAACTGTTCCCTGCTGTGTGGCCTGTCTCTTCTTCTCCCTGCTATATAATTACTTTCTAAGTCTTAAGTCTCTGGATATACTTTGCTGCTCACTGTTGTGTATCATATTAATTGTACATCAAGCCCAGCAGACCCCTAGTAGGTGTTCTAGTGAGCTGCATGAGATGGAGAAGAATAAACCGCCTTCTGTAGAAAAGAAAAAAAAAAGTTAATGCACAGTAGCTTCTGGTTTGTATTTAACCTAAAATTTCTGGGACACTTCATCTAGCCACTTTCTTCTGCTCTGCTTTTAGCCAGTGACATTGTAACCCCTTCTGCTATCATGAGATTGGGGTGTAATGTCCTCTCTGTCGTTTATTGGAAAGGTTTAATGGAGAAAGAGAACAGACCTGTTTAGTTAGGTAATAGTTCAGGGCAGTCTAAACAGGCAAGGAGAATGACAAGAGTTACTTACCGTCCAACACAAACTGTTCTGTTTGCATCTGCTGTTTCTCCTCCAAATGTTTATTTCCTTGCATTCTTTATAGATGGTTTAGATGGAGGAAAATATTTCTAATAAGCACACAAATGAGAGTACAGGGAAATTTTGCATTTTGTAGATTCATATCTATGTGGCAATTTATGGTGTATTTGCTCATATTCAAAAAAAGTCACTGCAGATTATTACTGGACGCAAAATAGGGTAAGTTTTCCAGAGAATTTCTGAATATATTACTATTTTTAATCAATTTTTACTTTAATCATAAGGGTTTGTTTGTGGTGGGGGGCTTTTGAAGGTGCAATAAGAAAGCTACTGTAACAAACAGTTTAAAAGTCAGGAAATATAAACATTTTTTAAACTGATTCTACAAAGGTCAGGAACTCGCTGACTTCTGGTTGCATTTCCCAAAGCTAGTACCCAACTATTTAGTTGTCTGACTGGTACACTTGTAGAACATGATCAACAGCAGGGATGTGAAGGAGGAATTTAATTACTTAGTTTATTAATGAACAATGTTGCAGATTCCAGTAAAAGAAAGAATTACAATAACCCTCACCAGTGTGAAAGAGTGGCCAGCATCAACAAAATGAGTGTGATTCTATCCTTCCCCTTGGCTGACTTTTGTCCCCAGAAGGGTTTCTTGTCATATCAGGAATGGCTGACAGGAGTCAGTTGAGTGCTGACACATATTGTGGCACCTGTAAGCATTTTTGACATAATCGACATAGTCCTGCAGGGTTTTGACAAGTTCGGCAACCTAATGAATGGGCAACTGAGCTTTAAAACCCACAGTAAACGTCATGGAAGTTGTTCAATGGAGGGTGAAAAATTCTAGTAACCAAATACTAATGTCTGATTTACTCTGCTTGCCTGAGAAACAGTAAAGGTGGGAGGCACTTTGCAACCTCTCCCCTCCAATTGCTTATGACACTTAATAGGAAGGAGAGGGGAAACCTCTGAATTTATTTTTTTTTTAATTTATAAGCACAATTTGAGAAACCTGCATGTATAGTAATATATTTAACAGGGAATGACCCTGGTTAGTTTAGTGCAACTATAGCTGTTGTCTTACAAAAACAGAGTAGATCTTGTTTATGAAAAAAAATGACTCATCATAGCAAGACAGCATCTGTAGTTTGCTATAGCCACATATATAATGTTGAGGATATAAAATAGTTAAAATATTTTGTTTTAAAAAATCATCTACCTTTAACAAAGCAATTTTACTTTGCAGACAGTGTGTAGACCAAGCTAAACAGCTTGTACTATTAGGGTATATCAAGTGTAGACAAGGTATCCACAAATCAGCTGAACTTTTGTTGCTGTGTCAACAACTAAATTTCCTCTCAGAGTTTGAGCAGACTGAAAACCTACCCATGGAGACCCACCACTGCTCAGCTGACAAGCAGTAGTGTCTGAGACTGCTGCAACTCAATTGCAGTTCACATCATGGTGTAGCTGTAAGACCTATCAGTACACTTGAGATAATTTTGGAAGACTTCTGTGTTTTCCTTGCCCATAAGCATACCTTACAATATTTGAAATAGACGGTGTTTCATCTTACGTAAGAACTCCATAACCTCACCTTTAGCAGTGCCTCCCAAAGGTCAAAGAAACACAGGCCAGGAACAACATATATTAACTCTCCTTTAGGGAAATACTAGCAGTTCTTCAGCTGCAGTTCCACATTCTTAAACCTTTAAGTGGGCCAAAGCACAAAGGACTGCATTTAACTGATATTTCTTCTCCTTGACAAGACAATGAGTCTACGCACTGACCTCAGTGAGACTGGGATATTGACTGTGGTGGGGTTTTGTACTCAAATGGCAAAATAAACATCTAATCAATGATATGTTTTCAGAGCAAGCCGCAGAGGGTTACACTAATTTTTGCAGAGTCATCAGATCAGTAGCAATAACAACCTGGCTAATTTTTCCAGGATTAGAATTGCTTAATTGCAGTTAATGAGCATTTGTCGAGCACATGCTATTATGGAATCTACCAAAAATCTTTAGTAATGGAGAGGAGAGAGAGAGAGTAGAAAAAGAGAACCTAAACCTAATATTTTGTGACTAGATTCCTGGGTTTACTTCACTGTTTTTTCCAGCTGCATAAAATTGATGTATTTTCCTTTCAGGGAAAGGTAATATTTGTGATGCAGAAGGCAATTTTCGAGCTGTCTGCGAGGAGCTCTGTCCTCCTATTAAGATATCTAAGCAAAACATCTTGCTTTGTATACACTGCCCTGTATTGCACTTCTCTCTGGCTCTGTGGTCATCTGGGGGTCATCACACTGGTGGTTTACTTGACCGCATTCCTACAGCCTGGATTCTGCTTTAAACTAAGACAGATGTTAATGAGCTGTTATTGACTTTTCACCAGCAGGAGATAGCAGGAGGATTTTGTTCTCTGTTTCTGAGCAGAACTGGCAAATAAGACAGTTTGAGATATTCGGTTGCTGAAAGAAGAAGGAAGGACTGAGATATAAGTAGTATATTTTTATGTAAAATGCCAATATTGACAGAAGAAAATCAGCTAGCCTTGATGATGTCTGCAATTAGACAATACCTAAAGAGAGTTTTTCCGGTGCATTTGGAAATTCAAACCTGCATCTACATTCCCCAGAAGGACTGCACTTTTGTAATGTATCAAACCAGAAATATTGATCCATGCGAGGATGAACTCACTGGTATCTAAAAAGCAGATGACATCAGAATTCTGGGGGGCCTTAGCTCATTTCTCTGTTTGTAGAAATGAAGAGAAAAAAAAAAGACACAGAAAAGCACAATTTTTATATTTATTTGTTGAAGTATTTAAGTACAAGGTTCTCTCAGGTATTATGAATATATTCTCTTGCTTGTTCAGTTAGAGGTGGAAATATTATGCATGTGTCTTTATATCCAATATTGAGTTTATTGCTGTTTGAGGGCTTTGGAATCTCAGAGGCACAAACTAGACCTTCCAAAGTGCAGTAACTCTAGTAATTTTCATGCACTTTAATAGCTGTAAACTGGAAACTTCTTTTGGTTTTCTTTTTCCCTTTCACTTTTATGTTTTTAATCGCATTTTCCACCCATGCCACTCTAGGCGATATGACTCATGTTTCATCTGTTAGATTTGAACAAAATATTTGCTTTTTTATTGTTATGCAGATCATTTATATCATTCTGCCATATCTCCACTGATAATTCAGAAGACATTAGGGGACTGAATGTAAGGATAAACTAACATTTACTTTACAGCAGCTCCCCATGAAGACAATCAATCGGCAGCGAATGAGAAATTGTTTTTCAGTCTGCGGCAGTCTTAGAAGTAAATATACTGGTTCTTTTAAAACGTTATAAACGTTGCATGTATAACCCTCTAGGGCAAAACCCTTTAAATAATTCCCAATTGCAATGATATTTTTTCTTTCCACCCTTTGTAAATGTTCAGGTGGTCTGGAACATCAAGGTACTAGTAAGGAATTTCATCTGAATATCATCGAACTTCAACTTGCCACCTTTAAAATTGAGTCATGTGGAAACAAAATTGTGAAACAATTCAGGTTTTTTTTCAAATGCTACAGTGCAGACATCTGTGAAACCTCTAGCTGGAACTAGAATACTATGTATTCAGTCTTGTGTTTGTAAAATGTATTGGGAGCATGAATGGTTGGGATAAAAACACAGATTAAATAGCTGCAAATTTAGCAGGAAGCACCTTCTGCCTTAAGGCCGAATGAAGGAGGGTTTAGCTTGGAAAAAACACTATGTTATTATGTAATTAAAGATATTTTTAGGGAAGGACATAATGAAGGTTGGACAGGTGAGCTTAGTTCTACCATTTTACAACTCCTGAGTATTTGACTTTGCAAACCTAATAGAGTATTCTTTGTATGAAACACAAGAGTTCTCATGGCAACTACTTTCTCAACTGTCTATTTCAAAGCTCAGCAAAATTATTCATTTTCTCCTCACAGGTATCATTTTAGCTAATCTTTTTCTAGCTTTCCAATGCAGATATTAAGTTTGAGAGATCCAAACTGCCATCAATATTCCAAGTACAGCTTAGGTCCAGAAACACGGAGGAGCTGAATTCTGTATTGGTTTTTTTGTTAGCATAGATTTCAGTGATCTTAACAACCCCATGGTTGTAGGTAATGGAGGTCTGAGGAATCTCATACATTAAAAAAACCCTATGGAATATGAACAACAAGGAACACAGTGTGGGGACATTTGAGAGGCTTTTCATGAGGCCAACCTGGAGCTAATAACTATTTTCAGACCAAGCTGATTATTGCAGAACCTCTCTTGTGCCTGTTTACTTGGGCTGAGTGGTTTTGTGCAATGAACTTCCTCAGATCTCAGAGGATGGGGAAACATGAGATGAAGACAGTGTAGTAGCCATCCCAAGACTTTGGTTGGCTTTATGGGCTTAGCTTTTATTCCACCCACAGCTGGCGGTAAGCAGAGTTGTTTGCTTTCTGTGGCTCCCACCTCCTTGTGCTCTGGGATGGCTGGTTCTGAAGCATCCAGGCTAGCTCTGAACTACATTTTTCACTCATTAAGCTCTCTTCTTCAGCTATCACTCCCAGGTATTATTAATGCCTGGAAAGGGCCAGTGTGCTTGTCTGGGAACCTGTGGCACATCTGAACACAGGCTGTATCTGACATCCACAGACACCTGACACTGTCTCCAGTTTTCCAGTTTGTCCATGGGCGCCCACAAATTCTTGCTATGAGTGAATGAAAACGCTACTGCAAAGCAGTTAGGTCCCCTGTCATGGTAAACTGTGTTAAAAAACACCATCTGACTTTGCAAAAGTGTGTCCACTGAATTTCGTGGACGTCTTTTCCAGGACTGGTGGCATTTGAACCAACATGGGAAGCAAAACAGGCATATACAGGAAAGTCAGTAACCCTTGGGTGTGCAGCTGAAAAGACCCAAGCCCAGCTGTGGGAACTCACTGCCTCTTTGCACTATGCACTGACCACTCTCTCTTCCCATGTTCCTCCTCACACACAGGAACCACCCTAGGACAACTTTTATCCGTGCAGATAAACTGCAACACTAAGAAATTAAGTGGTCCACTAAGTTCAGTAGCAGTGAACCTCATTTTCTTACCCTTTAATCTAGCTGTGCTCTTCCTGTCCTACTCTCTTTCCAATGGTGAGGGGAGCCTACCTTCCCAGTTGTCCTTCGAACAATAAAACCTAGTATCACCTGTGTGTCTGCCAGATCCTGAGCTCATTTGACTTGATGTAACTACCACAAGATATCCATAAGCTCCCCATTGTGTTGCAATAGGCAGTATTGATACAGGGCAAATATGCACCCCTCCAAAAACTCCCATCACAAGGAGAGAGTTGTTCCATCAAAATCTAGGAAGACATGTGATACCTTAGTTTCTTATTTCTGCTTCTGGTCTTTGAAAGCTTTTCCTCTCCACTTTTTTTCCCATGCAAATACCTTCCTCTATAGTCATGACAGCTAAAGAAAAATCTATGTTTTAAACAAACAAACAATTAATATTAATCAAATATTTATGAGCATGCTTTATGAATATTTATGAAAAATATCAGTGTCTGCTGAAGATGTAAGATAAGAATCAGCTGTAAACTCTGTGTGTGAAAATAAAAATATACAGTAACAGTTAATTATGTGGCTACTCTTATTAAGTACCATTACAGCTCAGTGAACCTTTAAAGTAATTTGTTCATTTGTAGATAGACTGGTTGAAATGATTTGTACATTTGGCAAACTGTTTTGGCCAAGAGCAAACTAAAATTTTCATTCCAAAATTTTCAGGGGGGAAAAAAAAATGTGGTTACCTTTTTGTTTGTTTTCAAATCAGTTCTTTAGCTCAGATGTGCCAAAGTGTAATTAAAAAAATGTCCTTGATCCACGTTCTTTTTAGAGACACCAAAATTAATTTCTGGTAAATACAGAATGCATGTTCCCAATTTTTTTTGTTTGCTTATCAAACTCAAAACATATTACTGGAACAGGACATAGTTAGCCAAATTAGAATGTTTTAAATAAACCTGTATTGGTGGTATAGGATGTTTCTACTATTTCTGTGGGAAAAAGGGGACTTCTTTTTCTCTTGTGTTTCTTTGCACTCAAAGATGCATTTAGAGCTCTTGAATACAGCAGATCAACTTTTAATGACAGCAGCATAGCCTAGTTAAATCCAGACTTGAATTCAAGATCGTGTTTTTAATAGTGAAGGTAATTAACTTTGAAACCATTTACCTTAGCGTGAAACAGATTTTTCCTATCTTGAATGATATTGAGATGGGATGTCTTTCTAGAAGTATGCTTATGGTTACCCAGAAGTTTCTGTATGAAATACAAATTTTTTTTGCCCATGATATGTGGGAGGTCACACTAGGCGAATGTTCGGTTTCATTTTTTTCCCCCCTGACATTAAAATCTAGGAATCTATGAATAGAAGAAATTTAATCTTTGATCTAAACTCTCCTCTTTTGATTTTTTCCCCTGGCTAGCTAGTAAAGCTGTCAATCACAGACAGCATATTTTGCAATTTATCTCTAGCAAACTGACATACAATCATCTTGGGAGGATGATCCCTGCACACATTGATATCAGTGTTTGGTCACAAGTTTAAGTGCTCAGTTCTGGAACATTTTCTGAGGTGGATATTGTCATGTGCCCAGTATCTTCAATGCAGCCAGTGGTGCTGTTTACAAACCTGAAGCAAAATCCTTGGCATCTATAAAGACAACTGCCAAATTCATGGAGTTTCAGGTCATACCACAAATGCATAATCACACCTTAGAAACCTGAACTCAGGTGGATTACTCCAGCACCTTTTCTCTCCTCTGGTAATTCTGGCAGTGTACACCAGCACTGCTGGGGTGGTCAAAGCAGCATGTCTGAACCTCCTGAGACCTGCTGCCTGTGCTCCTGGGCAAACAGAAACTTGCCTTGCCACTGGGACAAGCTGCAGTGTTCAGGAGGGACACGAGTTGTCTACCCAGCTCTTTCCCTGGGACAGAGCTGGGAGAATAGAGGCAGGGACATATGCTGGGCCAGGAATGGAGCTCAGGTATGGTCAGAGTAGAGGGAGCTGGGTACTCTGCATGGAAATCCCTCTTTGTCTGTGTGCTGCTTTGAGAGAATGGGACTTCATCTCTAGCCAAGCCTTGAGGAGGTACTTGAAATGCCAATGGACTTCTCTTTCCCCTGAGTTCACATGTACTAGGGAAGGTGACTTGCCAGCTGCTCTGATCAGTTAATGAGAGGGGAGAGACAGCAGCTGCACCTACCTCCTGCCCCTCCACCTCCCTCCTTTCTCTGCTATTTGCAGGGGACTGCCCAGGCTTACCTCTGCAGGCTGGGGACCTTCTCCTCAGCCAGGTAGTGATGTGATCTGCTTGGAAAGTCAGGTAACCATAGACTACTTGGTTGGATAAGGAATGCAAGGATAGTTAATGGGTCTGGAGCTGAGTAGTATTAACAACTGATTAATTTTATTAGTATCTTTTATATTGGCTTTTTTTTTTTTCCTTCACTAATTGCTAGGTAGATACCATTCATCAGCTGTCTCATAGCTTGCACAGTTTACCACTTAATTAGGAAGTTGATTTACTCGTATGGTCCATGCTGAAATAAAAGTATCTTGGTAGATGTATACTCATTATATAGTGTATGAGCACTACTTGTATATGTCAAAAGCAGCTCTTTGGTGTCCTCACAAAAATGGTCTCAAACACTAATAAAAAGTTTTCATGTTACCTTTCAACATCAGTTCAAAGAAGTCGTTGGTGTCTGCATAAAAATAAGCTGCGTTGCAGAGTGATTGAATTTTAATAATCTCTTAGATTTTAGGACTTCAGTTCCAGTTTATTCCTGTCTTATTTTCTTTCTTTCTCTCCCTCCCTCTTTCAGCACTTTCCCCCTTAATCTCTTTCTCAGTAGGAGAAAATCTGCCTCTCGGGTACAAGTAGGAGGAGCAGAGAGCAAGAAGGATCAAGCTAAATTAGGATGTCTTGAAACACAGAAGGTCACAACCCCACATTTTTCTGAGAGCAAATTTCCTGCTATTGACTCTGTAACACTAAGGAGGATTCAAACTGATTTAATTTTCAACAAACACCTCCCTGCCCACTCCCCCCCCCAACATTTTTCTTTTTCTCTCTAGACAACAGATGTCAATGTCTTTTTAAGATGTTGATGATTAACTGTGAACACCGTACTGTTAAAAACTCCCAGTCACATTTTTCAAAACCTTCAAAAGTGTAACTGATAAAGTGCACACCACAGCAACGAACATGGTCTTATTGCAGGTTTTTTGAAGTGAGAAATGTATTTTCCCCCTTTCCCTGCCTGCCTAATTTCAAATACATTTAAATTCCCCCTAAATTGTATGCATCCATTTATTAGAGTAGCATATGTAAAGATTTATCAAATGACTGGGGGTTTTGTTTGTTTGTTTGTTTGTTTGGGGGAGGCGGGGAGATGTGTACATGTGTGAATTGGCAGCACAACAGCCTTTGAAGCAATAGCTTTTGTTGTAAGGCTGAGATCTAGCTTCCTTACCAACTTAACTTATTCAGACCAAAGGCATAAATTCTTCGGAGTAAATCTACTGCCAAGGTGAATATCCTCACATAGGTAGAGAGGCTAATAAAAATGTGAAAGGATACTTAACCCTGCTTTCTTCTCATTCTGAGCTTTTCTGAATATTTCTCTCTATTGAATCTTTTTCCATTGACAGGGTTTTATTTCTTTATTTATTTAAGAAGGAATCAAAATAAAGACCCCAAGGGAAGGATAATAATTTATTTCCCTGCCTTGTACGTGCATCATTAAATACAGGGAGTATGCATGGGGATCTTCCTATGTAAAGTCATAAATCTTTTTTTCCTACCTTTTTTTGTTATTAGTGTGAAAAATGTACAGGTTTTTTGAGGGGAGGTAGTGATTTTTTCCCACCAATTCTAGTGTGTCAATATTTTAAATTACTTGGTCCCAAACAGGATTTTAACCAAACTGAACAATTTATTAAACGAATAAAGGCAAGCAAACGGTGCTGGGGTGCACAGGCAGCACCGGGTGCGCCGGGAGTCTCCGCCCCACCAAGACGCACACGAAACAGTTCCAGGCCCTGGCTTATATACCGTCCAGGAGTAGCACAGCCCACCGGCTTAAACTGACATGCTGGAGTGCTGCCAGGCGACCCCCACAAGACATCCTGTAGCTTTTGTCTTGCTAATGATCAGGCAGCCGGTTCTGCAGGTTCAAGGAGCCTCCCTCTTCCTCCCTTCTTCTTGTTGATTACCTTATTTTCAGAGACAAGTTGTTTCTCCTGAGGTATCACAATGTGCACAATGTGCTACATTGTGGTCCTTTTGGCAAAGCTTTGCACATCCTTTATATAGTTTGTTGCTGCTTCAACATACTTCATTCAGGACATGCAAAATCTTAAACTGTCCCTCCTAGGCCCATGACCATACAAGGGTATGTCATTATTCCCCAAACATTATTCCATATTAACACGAATCACATGGACATATATCACATCAATAACCTCTCCTTTGCTTTTCTTGTTTGGGGGGGACGGACAGTTGGTTTAGTTGTTGGGGGTTTTTTAATTGCTCTCTTGTGTTTTTTAACCTTCCTCCACAGCAGACAAAAAAGTATTGCTGCTACCTGCTAATGTAACAGCAATTATATTCCCTCCCCTGTTTGATTCAGAAATAATCTAGATGTTGGAGCTGTCAGAAATCTCCTGACAAGGCTGTCACTGGGCCTGTGGCAGATCAGTTAGAGCTAATGAAAAGAATTACAGGTGTGGTAATCTGTTGCAAGAGCTGAGGGACTATGGTTAACCCTGTTGTGAAAGGCCAGGAAAATGAGCTGGAGTGTGGTCTCTCAAAACAAGAGATCTTAATCTCACAAAGTCTTAAAACCTAAGCTGAGCTTTATGCACCTGTGCAGTCAGTAGGTGTGCTTGCACAGTGTGCAGACATGAGCATTTGCATACAGCTTCACAGGTTGGCATTGTTAGGACGTCAGGTCTTCAAAGATGTTTGGTTTTTTGTTCTGCTTTGGGTTTTTTTTTTTCCCCTCCCCTGTCTGCAGTGCTAGTAAGCTTTAGCTGGCATATGGTCCTTAAAGAGCTGTTGGAAATGGTCATCATTATTGTCTAGGTAAGAACATTGTCCACCGTTGGACCAACTTGTTGGATTGTCTTTGCATGCAGGTGAACTACATTTCCTCCCCGGTGCTGTACCTTAATATTGTGCTGCTCACTAATGGTCTGGGAAGCTCACATGCCTGTTTGCAGGTATTTTTGAGGAGAATACAGAAAACGATGGGACCCTGAGTGCCAGTGAGTCACTACTTCCACAGACAGAGGCATTTCATCTATAACATTCCACCGGATACCTGCAGGGCTGTTTCTCCTCCTGCCCACCCTTGCTCCCTGTCATTCCCTTACACAGCTCAAGACACAAAAAGGTTATCAGTGGGATGTGGACATTAATGTGGTAGAAGACTAAATAGGTGCTCAGAAGAAATCACAAGTTTGAGTGGGACACAGAGAAGGACAGCCCTTTACAGTAGTACTCTGTCGCTATTTCAGCAGCAGGTTCTGAGTTTTCAGCTCCTAGATATTAGTGGGGTTTTGTGGTGTTTGGGGGCTTTTTTTGTTTTTGATGTTGTTGGTTTTTTGGTTTGGGGTTTTTATTTGTGTGTGTCTAACACCAAAAATAATAATAAAAGTTTTTCCTTTTGCAAAGGAATCAAAACTTATTGTTGAGGCCAGTAACTATGGTTAAAAAGGCTACTAGCTCCACAGAAATAAGGAGAATTAGAATTTTAGGAAATTTTAAGTAAGTAAATTAGCAAATGTTTATTTGGAATAACAGAAGGAGGTATGTATCATCTGCCCAGTCTTATTTTCTTGACATCTCTTTGCTGAGATCCACCTTTTAGAGTGGAAAGGCCCTCTGGGGGAAAAAAAAAAAAAAAAGCCCCATGCAACACTGTTTTTAAAAAGAGCTTAAAAAGAACAAAATTAATAGGGTTTTTCTTTCTCCTGAAATAAAAATAATAATAATATAAATCCCACTGTATCAGTAATTTGCCTCCTTGGGATGTGTGTTATTAAACTGGCTGCATGCCTCTTAGGTGGCCAAAAGGGAAGGCACTGTGCTTTCATCCTCTTACCTAATGCAACAAATCCAAGGTATGCACCAGTCACTTATTAATGCACACCATGTTGAGGCTTAATGCTATTGTACTTGTTCTTTTTCAAGCTCCAGGCTGGTTGTACAAGAAAATGCTGCAGAACAGCCTTGGGAGCAAAAGTCACAGTTAGGGATTATGTTCAAGCATTGAAGAAATTGTAAAAACTCTTTTGTTGTTTTCCTGGGTTTTGTTAATAAAGGACTGTTTTATTGGTTATACACTTTCAAGTAAATTTCTCAGTCATCTTTAGAAAAGCTGGTTTCAGCCACCTACACGTCTCAGAAGGAAAAATAAACTAGGATGAGTTTTACTTGCTTTTCATATATCATTGTGATGTCAAAGCAGTTGTTTATTCCTTAATGTGCCCTTCATTTTCCTAGTGAAACAGCTTAAAGCATTTTAAATTTTCTTCTAGAAGTTGGGAACTTCCTAACACAGCAGACAGTCCACTTCTGAATAATGCTTAGAAAAGCATCTCTGATGTTTTCATGATGCCGTATAGCAAGAGCAGCCATTGAACAGAGTCAGTGCTTCCAAAATGGAGGGAGGAGGGGAGGAAACCTCTCTGTGTAAAGGTTAGAGAGCGATAGAAGATATTTTCCATTACATCATTGGACAGAAATTCAGAAGTGAAGAGTGAGAAATAAGAACTCTCTGAAAACTGGAAAAATTCAAAATGTTATTTTCTCAATTAAAACAAAACAAAAAGAAATGTTTCTGTTTTAGAAAAAAAAAAAGAGACTGCAGTTGTTAAAGAACATTTTGCCCTACTCTTTCAACCAGCTCTGGAAAAGATGCACTTCTTCAGTTTGGTACGTGTGTGAAAATGTGAAGGCTTCTGGTTTGAACATTTAGTATTCATTTGGGCAGAGAGGAGAAGCTGGATAAGGAACAGGGTGTTTGTTGTTCCTGACACAGTGGTTGGTCCGTCTCCTGTTTGGCACAGAAATAGTCCTTGGCTGAGAGAATGCACAAAAGCACATTACTGGGCACCTCCGTGATGGCTGGCCCTGAGCCTGTTCGCAGTCCGTACGCAAGGACTGATGCTGAATAGAAATGGGGAAGTGGGAACGCTCCTCTGCTGGGCAGAGAGCTCCACGGAACTGACCCTACCTCTCCTGTGCCTTGCACCAGGCTTGAGGTACAGCACCTCCATCATGCCTGGCGGCTTCTCTGCATTGTTTTTTAACCAACTGTCTCTGCCCTGCCAAAAAAATTGGAGGAAGAGCGATTAGGAGAATAGGACTGGGTGGTTTGTAACACAAAGAGCTTGGGCTGTTGTTCTGTCAGCACAGCCCGGGTTAGCGGCTGCCTCTCTGGAGGGCAGTGTAATAAACAGGCCTGCTGTGGCATTGGGCACAGTTTTATGCCAACCCTTATGACTCATTATTATCATTATGCTATTGTTATATCATGAAAGTAAGCAAGTTTAATCAGCTCAAAAGTACCTGTTACATTAACTGAAACCGTGCAAACCACTACAAACGCTTTTGTCTGATCATTACCTCACAAGACCACTGTGAAGAAAACAATGGCCCCACTGCTGTATTTATAATTTGCACAAAATATTTTTAATGTAGTAAACTTTATATTAAATAGATTAAGGGCCTATGTTGATAGATTCGCCTGGATGGCTTTGAAGAAACGTGCATTAATTCTCCCTTTGAGACTTCGGGTTTAGGGTGGTACGTAGGTAGGTATCTGCCTTTCCCTCACCTCCACCTGTTCCTATAGCAGCGCAATTTTCCAGTTAAAGGAAGGCCACAGGATGGAGTGTGTGTGTGCATGTGGCTGCTTTTTGTGGACACATAAAATTGATGAGTACTTCTACTTACCCTAACAAAACAAATACCATCTACACATGTCTCTTCCATGGCATGAATAACTTATATCGCCATTCCGATATAAATGTTAATAATGCTCCCGATGTGATTGCTATCAAGCAGCAATTTTTGTGCTGTGCCACAGACCTCAGCCACAGAAGTCTGCTAAATGAAGTCTTATCTGCTGCTGCTTCTTTTCTTCTTTTTTTTTTTTCCCCTCCAGGTTGCAGTTATTATTATTTACTTTTTTTGGCTATGAAGTGACAGAAAAGTTGAGACTTTTTGAACTATGGTGAACATCTCTATTTCATAGGCTCATAATTCATGAGCTCCTTGTCTGATTTACTGCAAATTTGGTAGAAAAACCCTACCTCAGCTTGAGACCTAGCCCACAAATCTGTAGGCCAATATGATTTGTGAATCTGGAATTTAAAACCAGGAATAGGAGCCAAATTTTATCTTATAATGGAAATCCATGTTGTAACCTTAATTAAGGGTACTCTTGCTGTTCCTCAATATATCTTTCCCAGCCCTTCATGCCTCAAAATACAGACATATCAATAATGAATATTCCTTTTTATGTATCTTGTGCCTATTTAAAGATCCTCAGAGATCAGCACACCTGATTCACGCTATCTTCACTGTGCAGTGGGTACTGAGGAATACCATATAGTCACGATGGGCTGCCACTCAGTGGTTTTGCAGATGTCTCATTTTTACAGCGAACTGAATACCATTAAAAAGGGAAATCTATCGATATATCCTGATTTTTTGCTTGCATAAAGCCTTGTGAGAAGCCTCAGTAGAAGTAGTTTTCTTGCGCTTTCTGCTGAAGCGGAGCTGTAGGGGGGAAGCTGATGTGGAGAGATGAATCATGAATCTTTCCACTGTTCCATAGGAAATGGTTTCTTCCTTGCTGGGTTACAGCCATTTTGTTAAAATCTTGCAGTTCGTATTCTGTCATTTTATCAGCCTTTCTTGAGTATGTTAGCTTCCACTTTAACACAGTGGCTCTTATAAGTGAGATGAATAGTTCACTGCTTGTTTGTTGTGTCCTGGGGCATCTTCCAAATATAATTATCAAATGTGAATGCAATGGCTTTCCTATTTTAATTTTTCTGCACCAGGTCCGTGGAATGATTATTTCAGCATAGGGCACTGTATGGGTTTATTACAATGTCAGATGCCAGTCTTTTCTTTTGAGACCTGGAACCACTTATTTTTCTAATAAAATATTATGCACTATTTGCAACTTCAATATTCTCAGCTTTAGTAATGAATGAAAAACACAGTCAAAGCAATAGTGTTTCAATATATCAAACTCATTCCAGTCATCATGGGAATATGGTGAGATGAGGAAGGACAATTTCACCCTGGAGAAATCACTGTAACCTATACACAGCATAGAATTAAGTAATAAAGAGCAAGTGGATGTACACGATATTTGATTTCTAGATAGATGGTGAATGCATTCAGCTCTCCCAGCTGTCCAGAAATGAAATGCTTTACCAATGAGTGGTGTTTTACTGCTATTCCAATATGACTTTTTTGCATGATTTTTCCTTCACATAAACTAAATGTCTTTTATGGAAGTTAGAACTTTTCCACCAGATTTATCAGGATCTTACTTTATCTTGTTTATTTTTTGTAAGCCCACTGATTATTCATCATCGGAGACCTCTTCCAGAAGAGTCCAAGGGAGTTAGGAACCTTTATCTTACTGGTTTTCAGAGAGGATGAGGTATCAATTGATCTCTATAATCTGCTTTGAAAGTAGGAGTTTCACTCTTAATTTAATTAGAAATGAGAATTATAATACAGAGTATATGCAAGGTTTGCTCACAAAATAATCCTCTGACAGGGCAACTTACACAAAGGCACCTAGTCATGGGAGGAATGATGTTTCATCCATTCCAGTTTGGTGTTCAGACCTGCATATAGTTAATCAGCAAATCCACCTAGTGGAAAATCATAGTCCTGAAACCAACCACCAAAGGATGTATGAAGAAGAGGCTTAAAATAGATTACTTCATCTTTCTTCCCACTTATGAAATAAGTGCTGGGCATAGCCCCTCCGTGCCCAGGCTGAGCAGTGCCCCACCATGAGGGCCAGCCCCACTCCCAGGCAATTTTTTTTATGGGGAAGTGATGACAGGTGATGTGGAAACAGCTTGGGCTGACTCAGCTCACCCGGGTTGGCTGCTTGGGGAGGTTGACTCAGGCCTGGCCGGAACCAGGACACTTGTTAAGTTTGTTTTCCCTCTTCAAGAGATGGAGAGAATAGTTCGGTTTCCACATCTTAAAGAACCACTTTCAGAGGAACTACCTAAATGTAAGATGTTTTATTTCCCAAGGCTTATTTAAGTTTCCCTGTTCATTTTTCAGGAATGTGCCTAGTTCCATAATGGCACAGTAAAAGACTCTCTGTTGACAGGAAGCCTTTTCCAAAGGTTAATTATTTTATGAGAAAAAGAAATTACTCCTATATTGCCTGTTAACCTTTGTTTTTTAGTTTTTTCTTTTTTTTTTTAATTATTTCCTTCAGTTATGTGTCTGCTTGGGAGCCACAAGAACTTTTTTCTCTTTCTAATTTAGCTTATCTTCTTAAATATTTTTCTCAAATCTGCATCTTATCTTGTTAATCTTGTTTGTTCTAGAGAGAATAGATTAAATTCCTTTAACTGTCCACTTTATTAAATTCCTGGTATAATTTATTAGTCTAACAAAATCAGACAAGTAGGAAATTTAATTGCTTAAAAGTGCATAACCCATTGCTACTGCAGACTTTCTCATAAATGTGTATAACTGTTATGAAAGATAATTAAAATGAAAATTGTTTTCTTTTAATTAGACTTTCATAATGAGCATTTTTCACTACCAAAATAATTAAGTTTTCAAAGGATACACTTTTATTTAAAAATACTAACTATATAAGGTCCCTAACTTCTCCCCAGAAAAGGAATATCTGATTTTGTTTCAATTTAACATGACTCCATTTTCACCAACCTTGGTAAGGTAGAAAAGCTTGCTGATTTCCATTCTACAGATGAGAGATGGAGGTAAGGTGACATTAAAGAAGGTATTGACTCTACCTCCTTGATGCTGTTGTGGGTGTTTAACTAGGATCCAAACTGCCTGAATCTAGGAGGTATATTCTCTCATTAGCTGCTGAAATATGTTCTTGGGGCTCCTGTAGACTCCCAAATGGGGATACCAGTTATGCTGAGTTAGACATCTAAGCAAATGAATGTCCTCATTGTCCCAGACATTGCCCAATGTCTTTAGCTGATAGAAAAAAATACTTCCATGGGATTTGCCATAGGCTTTTTGTGGCACTCTAGTCTGGTGCGATGTCGGCAGTTCTCCATGGTTAGTCTAGAAGGCTACAATCAATGGGCTTTAAAAAGTGTTAGTCACACCCCATTATAAAGAACTGGAAAGGACTCCCAGATACCTGACTAGCATTTTGAAGGCAGCCATTGTACCAATTTCAAAGACATATTCTACCCCTTGTTTTACACCAAGCCAAACACATGCCGGGATCTGACTTTAGGGATTTGAGTTGGCAAATATGATCAAGAAAACTGAAAATGTAAAGTTCAGTACTGAGTCTCTGTATTTGACTCACAGCGATACCGATAATTGGAAATACTCATCGCAAGTTTTATTAATTCAAGTGTTCAGTGTTCCATGCTCCACCTTCTTCTCCAGCACTATCAGGAACAGATTATTTTTATGGTTGTTGTTGATTGCAGTAAGACAGCAGGAGAATTCCTGGTGAACATACTGTACGTTCAAGGGATAATCTTCAGTCATTTACAAAAGCCGGAGCTCCATTGAAAAACAGTCCTTGTTGCAGATGATTTAGGCTAGAGGGATTTTTATATGCCTTGCATTCTCTGCTTTTGTGCCATGCTGCAGTGGCAGTGTTTTATTGGCTTCTATTCTACTATTCCACGCCTAAGTGTATTTTCAATGATAATTTCTTTTTTCTTTTTCGGTTTTGTTATTTTTATCTCTTCCTGTCCTCTGAATTTTAAAAGGTGTATTTTGACTTTAATTACTTACCTCTTGTTACTAACGATGAAAGACACTTTCTGAGTAATTGAACTGAATTTTCATAAGCCAGTTTAGCTCCAGAAAGCTGAGATGTAGATGAACATTGACCAAAAGAAACAAAAGAAAATATAATAGAGCACATAAGCACAGCCTTGAAACTGTTTTATTTGTGTGCTGGTTATGAGTTAAATGCTACTATCATTACCTCACTAATATTAATAACTAAGCAATGACTGTTGTCAGCCTTGGTTTTACAAAGGGTGAGTTTGAAGGATGAATGACTTTAAAAAACAAAGAAACATTTTAGCTGAATTTTCTGAGAGGAAAATTTGTATGTTTCTAAGGTAAAATTCACTATGAATTACATGGTTTACACCGTGTAAACCTCAAGTTAAGACATTAAAAACAATTAACTCGGTAGTTAATGAATTCATCAAAATGCTTACAGAGTCTACTTAACTTTCAATATTTAACCTTTGCATCTAGTCAAATGAAATGTATAGTACTTTAAGTTGGCCTTTGATATCAAAGTATATTTTACGTAGTGATAGGCTACAGAACCTGTTGACAGAGTAGTCATGGGTGTGATCAGATGCTCGAGAAGAAATTTACCTGGGGTTTCTTCCACAAACTCATATAAGAACAGATACTGCTTTGGGAGTTTTCTTATTTCAAGTACTTCCAGTTGACAGTGGAGTTGTGATAGTATCACATGTTCTTACATGAAAAATAATAACAATTTAAGGACGTGAAGAGTCTGAGAACTTTATTCAGTCTTAGATTTTGAAGCATTTTCTCATCTTGAGCCTCAAAAGAGGGATTCTTCTTCCTACGTGCCTCACTTTTCTACATGTGCAGATTCCTGGCGAATCATGTCTGTTCACCCCAAGTTTGGGTAAAACTGTTGCCTATTTTCTGTCACTTATTCTTAAGATCTGTACTGTCACCCACTTTTTCAATAACCAAGTATTTGTGTGACTACACTAGCCAAAATCCTTATGAGTAGGATCCCCTCTCCCTGCACTGTGTTGTCTGGTTTTGCCTTCCAGCTGATATGCTTATTATTCCTGTTTGCTATTGTAATCTTTCCTTAAACGCAATAAAAAAACACTTTACAAAACTCACCCCCAACAAGAAAGGACAGGGCCGACCTTTAGTCTGTGGGACCATATGCCTCTTGGAGAAAAGACAACTGTTGGGAATGGTTTGTGAAAGACCTGGTGCTTTTGCAAGCCTATTAGAGAACACCACAAATGCCCGACACATTCCTCTTTTTCAGATTTTGTTCTCAGAGAAAAAGTTTTTAATATAACTGTCTGAGACAGCACAGTATCTTCTAAAGGATCAAGGTCTTATGAAAGTACAGAAACAGCTGTCAGAAAATGGAGTTTGCTACTCAGTAGAATGCTGTGCAGTCCAGTACATAATTAGCAACATATTCCCCATCTGAGAAAGAGAGATGAATAAAACACTTTGCCACATTTTTAAAAGAGCTTCAACCCAGTGTATAATATTCTCCTTACAGTTTTGCATAAGCAGTTCTTCTAGCCAGGAGTTTTCTCCTCATCAGAATTTGTGCCTGGAAGTTGCAGCTATCAGAGTTGCTTTTTATTAATCCTCTTTGTATGGTCCAGTTTGGGCTTTCTACAAATGAAATCAGCTTTGGGTGACCAGGAACATTTTTCTTTCTAACCCTCAGGCTGATGTGTTGTACTTGAGAGACACGTGGAATGGTTCAGCAACTCTTAACTCTGGTTAGGGGGTCAATGAACACCCAGGATTTATTCTGACTGTGGACATCAGCTGCATGTGCTCACATAGTTTTCAAAACCCAGCTCCTAATCTGTGAAACTCCTTGGTTAGAGATATTCTCATGAACACTGCTTAGTAGGAAGTCAGAGGAACACGGTTGTTTTTAATATTTCTGTAGGGGCAAGTAGCTTCCAAGGCACCATGCCTGTCAATTATTCCATTCAATACATTGTGAAAATGTATCTTCATTTTTGCCTGCCTAACTCACTCCAGTCTAAGCAAATTCTTGGGTTACAGGTTTCAAAATATGGGGTTTTTTGAGCCATAAATTCTGTGGATGCTTCCCATTTTGCAGTAATATTAAAGCATGTTGCCTCATAGGCAAGATCTCTAGAAGGTACTTCTTGTTTTCCATAAATGCCACAAGAATTGGCTGTTCTTCAGTAACTTTTCCACAAGGTGAGAATAATGAAAGGCCAATAGCTTATAAAGAGAGTGTGCTGCTTACAAATTCAATGACTAGTTTAACAGACCATCAGAAAGTGGAAATTACAATGATTTTCCTTCTTGTTTTAACCAAGTCTAACAAATAGATCTATAGATCTGTAATGTGCAATGTTTGATTCAGCTGAACAGAACTTCGTCTGGAACTCAGGAAAGAGAGAGAGTTTATGACCTTTGGAAGAATGGGCAGGCAACCCAGGAAGACTACAGAAGATTTCAGAGGCTAGGCAAGGAAAAAATTAGGAGGAACTAAGCCCAGCTAGAACTTAATCTGGCTACTGCTGTAAAAGACTTTTTTTTTTCCTGTAAATACATTAAGAACAAAAAGAGTAGTAAGGAGAATCTCCCTTCTTTATTGGATGTGGGGGAAAAACAGTGGAAAGTCTGAGGAAAAGGCTGAGGTACTTAATGCCTTCTTTGCATCAGTCTTTAACGGTAAGATACCAGATGTTATCTGTGTACCCAGCCCCCTGAGCTGGAAAACACAGATGGGGAGCAGAACAAAGCCCCCATAATTCAAGAGGAAATGGTTAGCAACCTGCTATACCATCTAGATACACACAAGCCTATGGGGCCAGATGGGATCCTCCCAAGGGTACTGCGAGATCTGGCAGAAGTGTTCACCAAACCACTTTCCACCATTTATCAGCAGTCCTGGCTAACCGGGGAGGTCCCAGTTGAGAGGAAATTAGCAAATGTGACACCCATCTATAGGAAGGTCCAGAAGGAGGATCAGGGGACCTATTGGCCTGTCAGTCTGACCTCGGTGTGGAGCTGATCATCTTGAGTGCCATCACATGGCATGTACAGGACAACCAAGTAATCAGGCCTAATCACCTTGGGTATATGGAAGGCAGGTCCTGCTTAACTAATCTGGTCTCCTTCAATAACAAGGCAACCTGCTTAGTGGGTGAGAGAAAGGTTGTGGATATTGTCTAGCTGGACTTTAGTAAAACCTTTGATGCCATTTCCCACAGCATTATCCTGGAGAAACTGGCTGCTCATAACTTGGACAGGCCTGTGCTTTGCTGAGTAAAACTTCGCTGGATGGCTAGGCCCAAAGAGTTCTCACAGCTGACTGAATGAGCCAGCAGTGTGCCCAGGTGGCTAAGGCAACCAACAGCATCCTGGCTTGTGTCAGAAATGGTGAGGCCAGCAGGACCAGAGAAGTCATCATCCCCCTATACTCAGCATTGGTGAGGCCACACCCTAAGTACTGTGTTCAGTTTTGGGCCCTTCACTGTAAGAAAGACATTTAGGTGCTGGAGTGTATCCAAAGAAGAACATTGAAGCTGGGGAAGGATCTAGACAACAGTTCTTAGGAGGAACAGCTGAGGGAACTGAGGTTGTTTAGCCTGGACAAAAGGAGCCTGAGGAGATACTTTACTGCTCTCTACGATTACCTGAAAGGAGGTAAGTGAGGTGAGTGTTGCTCACTTCTCTTGAGTAACAAGTGAGGACAAGAGGAAATGACCTCAAGTTGCACCAGAGGAGTCTGAGAATGGATATTAGGAAAAAATTCATTACCAAAATGGTTGTCAATCATTGGAACAGCCTGTTCATGGAAGAAGTGGTTGAGTCATCATCCCTGGAGGTATTTAAAAGGCGTGTAGATGTGGTGCTTAGGGACTGGTTTAGTAGTGGACTGACAGTGCTACGTTAATGGTTGGACTTGATGATCTTAAAAGTCTTTTCCAACCAAAATGATTGTGGTTTTCTATTTTTGCGCTAGATTTTATTTCTTTTTCTTTTCTGTTGGGATAGCTTTTCTCTTCCAGGGCTACAGGCATAGTCAGCTAGGAGCCCTGAAGGTGAGAACAAAAAGTTCAAGGGAAGCACCGGGGGCCAAATTCTCCCTTGACCTTAGCTCTGCCTGACTCCATTGAACTCAGTCAAATAGCATGAGGAATCGAGCAGGCTGGTCTTAGCAATGCCATTGACTCCAGCTAACTCTTTTCTATGCTAAATCTTCATGGCACTGCAGGAAAGCTCATTTCATCCTGTTTTTAACTGAGCCTCTGATGTAGACATTTTTCAATGGCACTTAGATACCTCTGTGTGTGCAGGGGGTATCTGAAGTGCTGTTTGGCTAGTGAAAAGGAATTTCTACAGGGTTAGAGCCTCGCCTTGAGGAGAGCAGTGGTCTTTCCTTAGTGACAAAGTTAAACTGGAGTTGCCAGGGAATGTTGGAAAGTGATTTCTGGACTTTCCTGCTTTAAAAGAACTCTCAGTCTTTCTGACTGTAGCCTTCTTTGATTTCTGGGACATGACCCATTTTATTTGCTGAATGGTAGGCTCCCCACCATCCCACTCCTCCCTAGTGAGAAAGACTCTTGTATGCCTTCCATTGTCCCTGGTTTGTTCTGAGCATTTACCACTTTTGTCTGCACACTTGATGACACAGGTTACAGGAAAGTTGCTGGAGCTCTAGAGAATACACACCGAACTGCATCAAAAGGCTCTATGAGGAGAGTGAGTCCATCCATACACACGCAGCTGTAACACCTGGAGAAGTGCTTTTGCTGTTATTCTTCAGCATTGTCTCATTTTACTTCTGTCTGGCCTTGTAATAATGAATCATGTTCTGTTACTGTACCGATCCCTTAACTTGGGCCATTTTCCCTTCAACCTTTTCTTAGAAGCTAGAGTAAATTTGGAATGGGAATTGAAAGAGAGATGTGCTTTTAACTTTTCCTGTTGCTTAGGCCTGCTACACTGATGTAACATCATAATTGCATTATTGCACAACCTGCTATCTCCTCTCTACATTTAACGAGTGGTAAGTTGAATAAAGATTGGGAGGTAGAGGGAGACACAGGGAATTTAAATTGATTATGTAGTCACCTATGCAGTGTTGGAGTATTGCCACATCAGAAAAAGGGCCTCAGACACGGTGTCCGGTTTTAGATAATATACTTGCAGGCCAATGTGAGAGACTCCAGAGACTGAAGGGCATCTTGTGTGATCAAGGACAGAACATGTGGGAGTAGTTCAGACAAGAAAAGGAAGGGCTGGGATGGAAAGCACCTGCTTATATGACACGGAACATGAAAAAAATAATATATAAATGGAAAGAGAATGAACTGTTCTCTGTGCCCAGTATGTTAGAAAGAAGGTGTTTTTTTTCAGCAAAGGAGATTAAGATTATGTATTAATAAAAACTTGTAAATGGTCAGGCTAGTTAATTGTACGAATACATTTTCTTGAAAGGGGCAAATTTCACTGATCATCTTTAAGAGTGGATTGGACAAGTATTTGGTGGTAAAGATATAGTTTGTAACTGATTTTGTCTTGGGGAGGATGGAGTAAAGGATTCCTCGACTTGTGTTTCAGCCTATTTTATGCAATTTTTAATGCTCAGAGCAGAAAGTTGTGTTGAGACAGTCTGTATACATCCAGGGAAAGAATTCCCTCTCTGAGATCTATAAAATGTTAGCTGTCCCTCAATCTCTCCACATGCAAATGATTGACTTTAATTTACAGGTACCACATGTAGAGTGTGTTATGTAGTGGACAGTACTTTGGAATAAGGCAATGAAAGCTGAACACTTTTCCATGTCAATAAGCTTCAGACACTGCTTGGTGCACCACTTGCAGCACGTTCCAACTTTGAACTGCTGAGGTCTACATAAATTCAGGTTATCCATACAGCCGTGCGGAAAATCTCCAAGATGAGTTCTGTATTAATAGCAAGAAAGGGTGAGTCAGTCAGCTAACTTAATGATCTGGCCCATAATTTGAATCTATTGAAAGTTGTCTGTAAGCACCTCTGGGAACAGAGATCAAACATGACCTTGACTTATAGTGGTATGAATTAAATCATCTTGTAATATTTCTGACACTCACTGTTGTCACATAAACAGTTCAGATTAGTAGAACAGCACAGTCTTCACCTTGTAGCACACCCAAGGTTCCTTTCAGTGTAGTCTTTAATTTCTTTCAAAGGATGCTCTTACCAATGTTTTTGATTTCCTACATTAAAGAACTTGGAGGACCCTCTTAAGAGTGTTGAAGCTCACACAAGGACAATGAATTTCAGATGCATTATTGTAATTGCATGAGGACTTTCCTTTTTATTCTATTACATAAAGACTATTTCTGGTTATAATGGGTAACATGTAGCCTTGACACTAAGGGGGTAGGCAGTACCCAGTCCAGTATTTGAATACAGCGAGTTATCCAGCCCTGTATTCAAATATAAAGAAAAAACCTTGTCTCTTTCTCCATTTCATAGCATTTGTTATTTATCTTCTGGACCTTTGCCACTATGGACTTTGATCCATATGATATGTTGTTCCTGTTATGTTATGTTACATCCAACCTCCCTGCTCCCCACTACCAGTTCTTTGATGTAACTTCTTTTTCTCAAGACAATAGTATTTCTTTCTCTATATCTTCCTTGGGTTTGGGGTTTTATTTCTATTAGGTTGGAAGGTAGCTTTCCATACTCTTTGCTTTTCTTTAGCGATAGTTTTTTATCCATTCACTTGCAGAGCAAAGAATTGAAACCAAATAGAAGTAAGAAGCTGAGGCAGCTTCTTCCTGTAGAAGTTAGGGCTCTTTCCTCTTTGTGAAACAAAAAGGCAGAGAATTAGGAAAGATAATGTATCCCATTTTTTGAGAATCTTGTTCCATTTTGCCCTGTTTGAGTTGTTTCTTTGCCATCTTGCTGAACTGGTAGAAGATCTCTACAGAAGAGGATGAATTATTATTTTTTAGAGCTGACGTCATCATATTGCATGAGAAGCAAGCATAACATAATGAGTCACAAATAGAAGAGGTTTAGACAATCAATTAAAGAAAAAACCCCCACCAAGCCCAAATAAGCAAAAAACCCACCCTTCTTCATAAGCTGCTTGAGATAGTCAGGAGAACAGCATATATGGTGTAAGTGGGTAATTTCAGTCGATGTAAGCGTGCAATTTAAATTAATTATGATTTCTTTCTGTCTGCAAACACCTCATAACCTGCATGTTTCAACCAATACTTTCACTTGGCTCCACGCAGCACAGTGGTTTAATTTTATTGTAGAGCTTCTCTTTTTATAGCTGCTTAAGAATGGAAGCGATACGAGTTTTGAAGGTTGCGTAGTACAGAATGATATAAAAATATCCGACTATTTCTTAACTGTAGGAAATTTTCAGTTTGCCAAACTGAAATTATTGTGCTTCTCTTAGGAACTGAAAAGACTTCCTAAATTTTAACATTTTCTTTAAGTCAAGTTTCATAACCATGATTTGGAGAAATATATTCCATCCCTCTATTTTCATGGGTTCATAAATCATGTCAGAAATTGTTGAGGAGCAGTGTGGTTCTGTATTGTCACCCTTGGCACACAGTCATTTGCAAACAGTATGTCTTCCACGTGCTGTTTGCAAAGAGACTGGGGAAAAAGTAAAACCACAGTGCCTGTATTTCAGCAGACTTCAGGGAACATCAAGCCAAATCTCACTGTAAGTTGACAACACCTCAATGAAGATATCTAGTTTCATGTTACTGTCAGTAGGTATTGTAGCAATCTCAATGTCAAGTTCTTTATGGAACAGAGGATTTTACTTGCCTCTTTCTCCTCATCATAGCATTCGTTATTTATTCCCTGCACCCTGGCTGCTACGGACATCTATCTACATGATACACTGTTTCTGTGGCATGTTAGGTTAAACCTAACCTGTTGTATTTTAGCACAGTTGCTGTCAGCCTCCTAGCACAATAGGAGTCTTGGTTTGTATGAGCTTTTATGTGCATGCATGCACAGACACGCACAAGTGAGTAATACACCACGGGTTATGTATAGTGCACCTGTCAGATGTATAAACACAGAGTGGATACTGCTATCTGAAAGAGATAGTGTCAATCAGATCTGTGAGAAGGGGGGGCATTGTAGTAGATGGCATATCTGCTGAAAGCAGGTAATTTTAATTATCTAAGATTGAAGTTATGAATAATTTATTACCCACAGAAGTCTTTTTTTTTTATTTAAGGCTTCTAATCCTGGTGAGCCTCTGATATTCAGATCACAGTCCCTGATGCTTCCCTATTTGAACTGTTACTCTGGAGGCACTGGATGGAAACTATACGTTTCTCTGTAGCTAGTCAGCATAGATTGAGTTGTTTTGACAGCCCAGCATGAGACCATAATAGTCCAGCTAAAGATCTGAAAAATACAACACACAGTGGAAAATAAAACATTTCCTTGGACAGTGATAACCACACTGAACAATACGACACACTCCAGCACAAATAGAAGAGATTTTGGGGATTGGCTTTGGTTGGTTGGGACAGCCTTTCTCACAGCTGTGAACACAGCAATGTTTTCCTATAGGTTGGTAGCAATGAAGAAGAAAATTACTATTAGAGTACAGTAGTTAGGAGTTCAGTCACACCGTTGCTCTGTTTGAACTCTTTTGAAGCCTGCAGTTTGTGTGTTTCCTGCAGATTTTCTGGAGTTTAGCATCTAATTTCTCCCAAAAAAAGCCTGTTTCTCTCTAGGCCTACCGTGCTCAGTGGGACAGGACTGCATCACTGGCAGAAGGGCAGGTCACAGCAGAGACACCTGCTCACCCATGCACTTAATCCACCTTTTTTTTTTTTTTTACAGGTGCCTGAGCAGCAAAGAAGGTGGAGAAAAGGTGACAAAATATATAAGAATGAGGAGCAGGTTCTTAGAGGAAGAGGTGGGAAGTGAAAGACAGGAAAACATCCAAGAGATGGGAAACAGGCGCCGTGTGTGGTGCTTTTGTGCCATGAGGTGGGCAAGATGGAACAGGCTAAAGAGAAGCTGAGGGAGCAGAGAAGAAGCTAACTTCATCAGTGTGCTTAAAAATAGGCCAGGTCTCCTTAGAGCTACTGATATATCTTTTATGCTCAAGTCTTAAGTTCACAATGGAGGGCCAGGGGCTCCATTAAGCAAGGCACTCAAGGGAAAGCCTAAAAACAATGACATACCGAGGATATTAGCCAACCATGACTGAAGGTAAACCATGGCTTAAGTTTGTCTGTAAGCCTCTGCTACCTTTTGAGCGGCTGATGCATGCAACAGCAGGAATTTCTGTCTGTATGTGTCCTTTTGAGGTGATGAATCTGGAGCCCTTGAAGAAGGTGTTCAGATATGGGTTTCAAGAGCTTGGAGGAAACCAGTGTGGTGTGGAAGGGTACTGAGGAAACTCTAAAGTCTTTGTCCAGTTCCCTTCTCTGCCCCAAACCCTCAGACTGGCTATGAACAGAGTCGGGACATGGGAAAGATCTTACATCAAATGAGCAGTTTCTAGGCCAAAAGTAAGAACAGGATAAAGCTAGCCCACAAAAGGCAGACAATGATAACATATGGGGTATAGGGGATAGATGGAGAAGCTAAAGGAAATCTGTCCTATGTAATGCAACACACTCTAGTACACCTTTCCCTGTTAGATATATTCAATTCCTTGTTAACTGTATTACTTTATTGTCTAATGCATATGGTAAAGCATGCAGGATTCACAGTGACTGAGATCATTTTTCTGTAGGAACTCAATTGCTGGATTGTTTTGCTTTTGCATGCTGTATTTCTCTAAAGCAGTAATGCAGTGTTGATGAATTGTACGGACAATACGTATGTAAAAATGACACAGAAGAACGAATGTATATAAACATCCCTCCCTGCACAACCCTGGCAAGGATTATGCTCAGTCTCCAGTTTATAATCTGACTTCAGTGCCAGCCTTGCCACCAAATTATTTTTAAATGAGTTGTAGAGAAAAACCTCTTGAGGCAGTGAAACAGCAGGTGGCCTGCTTAGTTTGTTGTGATGGCACCTTATGAATAACTCAATTGATCTCCATATGCTTCCATTCACTCTTGCTCACAGCAACACCACCTTAAACACCAAGTGCTCCAGCATCTGATACCAAAGGTTTTATTCACACAAAAAATGACATACTGGAAAGAAAACATGTTTCACTGCAGACATTGCTTTGTCATCCAAACCCATTTTCAGTGCCAAAAGCTGATGCAAAGCTCAGGTACTGAAGCAGTGAAAACATGAGAATTGTATAGCTAGTTTTGCAATGATATATTAAAATAGGCTTTGAGATCACATGAGAGGTGTCAGGTTGAAAAATTTGAAATTCCCCTGTACAGGATATGTTCCTCCAGTTAGTGGTTTGTGAAGTTTCTGAATCTAACCTAGCTTTGGAAAGTGACCCTCAGAGTTTGTATGTGGCGAATGCCCAAGCAGTGTCCCTGTCCACCCACATGCAGCAGACTGTCAGTTAGGAGAGTAAAACCTTGTATTACCTGTGTGCTGGAGCGTGATCTAGGTTTCCAAGCTAATGTTGGTAGGAACAAGCATGTTCACATTTCATGATGATACTAATGTTGTTCCAGTCTCAGTGTACCAGCACAGTACAGCCTGTCCCCCTGAATGATACACCTTCCTTTTAGCAGGGTGTGCTTCCTTTAATGCAGTGCCACACCGGTGCACCCCTACCTCTTCCAGTTCAGAGCTAATATGACCACCACTTGTTTAAGTGTAGCATAGACCTGGTGTACTAAGGTGGCTGTGTGTCAAAGAAAGAAGTATAAATGGAAAGATTAAACAAAGAAAACTTTACATCCTGCTCTGAGAAACAAGCCCCCAAGGACAGAATATGATGCTTACTAAATTTTAGTCACTATCTGCCTGTGGAATAGGATCATAATGAAAACTTGATGATGCATAAAAAGTGAAGGGGGGATTTATATTTACTAGGCTTGAGATACTTAGTTACTTAGCTTAGATGGTTAGTTGTCTTAATCTCCCTAGCTAGTTAGTTGAGAAATAAACCTCCCCAAGAACTGTAACTTAAGTTTCTGTCTGAAATAATTATGTGGAGAAGACTTTCTCTTTCACTGTTGTAAAGCTGTCTGAATACTCTCCATTCTCATGAGGTCATTCCTCTAGACTGGGTCCAGTAGTGGTTGCAAACGCCATGGTAGTCCAAAAAGTGGGAAGAGAATCTCAAGTGACATGCATGGCAGTAACTGTAAACCAGGAGGTAAGGACACAGGATGGTGGAATAAGGATCATAATTTTTTAGTTCCCAGCATTGTGCACATGTTGCTACCCCCAACCCCTGGATGATAGTTCACACACACAAGAAGGTTGAAAATGTGTGCACACTGCTTATGCCCCTAGCAGATACACCTGAATAAACCTGCATGGCACTGTAATCGGGATGCTTCTGGTGTCAGGGATGATTCTGGGCTGTCATTACATGGTAGAGGAAGATCACAGAATCATAGGGGTTGGAAGGGACGTCGAGAGATCATCAAGTCCAACTCCCCTGCCAAAGCAGGCTCCCTAGCTCATATTGCACAGACAGGCATCCAGACAGGTCTTGAGTATCTCCAGAGATGGACACTATACCGCCTCCCTGGGCAGCCTGTCCCAGGGCTCTGTCACCCTCACTGTATAAAAGTTCTTCCACATGTTGATGCGGAACTTCCTGTGCTCCAACTTGAGGCCGTTGCCCCTTGTCCTGTCCAACCCCAAGCCCTGGGGAACACTGCTAGTCACAGGTCTGTTGGTCGCACAGAATAGAGCACTGAGCCTTGGAATCAGGTGTTATTAAAGGTGTGGTCTTGCTCCTGATCTTTCAGTGCCAGCTAGTTTATCCAGGAGCACAGTCTAACATCTGATTTACATATAACCATCTCAAAATCTTGTCATTAACAATGTAGGATATAAGTGTGATGGCACAGTGGATATAAAAATAAATGGGTCTCTGTCAAGTCCAATAATGAAATTTCTTGAATAATTTGGTTTAAATCATTGCATGTCTATAGTTTTGGTTTTATTCTATAACTTGTTATTGAGAAACCATCTCCAATGTAGCCTCCTTTAGTGATTGTAGGCATGGGATTATTGCATTGCTGTCTTTCATACTCTACCCTGTTGACTAAAATTAATTCCAGCTGCACTTAGAACACCGAATTAAATATGAAAATGTGGTTTTAAGATGAACAGTCATCACTAGCTCATTTTAATGATCTGTTTATCCTTTAAAATAATCTGCTTGTGTTATTTTTGTCTAGCTATTAAGTGACTGAGTGATGCACTGAATCAAGACTGGCCAGTTATTGCTACATATTGCATCTCAGTCTGATTTGTTGATGGATATGAAAGATGACAGTTTTTAAAGGGAATGCAATATATATGTTTAATGGGGTTTACATATTTTAGCTTTAGTACATAGTTTGGTTTCATGGCATTTTCTGTATTTATGACATGATTTTTTGTTTCATCTGAAATACTGATATTGGTCTGCAGCTCAACTATGATTCATGGTAGCAGAAAAATCTGTCTCCAGCAAAGCAAATGTTCTCTAGTACTAGTAGGATGTGCTACAGGCTATATAATAACATTATTAGAAAAACTCTCAATATGTATTTCATTGTTCAGTTGAGGTAACTCGGCATGCATGCTCTTTTTTTTAATACTATGCAATATTTTTTCTTATATCATCCCCAAACTCTTTCCAATCCAGCCTTCCTTAATGAATCAAGCCTTAGGATTATTGTACTGTGTTCTCTGGGGAGACATCTTTCTAGTTTGGATACACGCAAGATCACGCTTAGAGAGATGTGCTAGATATAGAAACACCTTTAAGAGATCTCACCAGTTTTATACCTCTGTCTATACGCCTATCTCTGCTAGAAAACAATTTCTTCAATGTCCCAAATAAGTACTATGAAAATATTGAAAACAATATACACTGATACAACTAATGAAGGATAGAATATTTACAGTAAGTTAATTCACTTCAAATAACAGGAGTGCTCAACTCCTGGATTCAGAAAAGGCATATGAATGATAACTGCTCTGTCCTCACATAGTTGTCTTTTACATGGCAGCAGTAATTTCACTTCCACCCTTAATCTGGGTGATGAGGCCTAGTTGTGAGGAGCAACCAATGTTGCCACTGCTTCCTGCCAGACACTCAAAGGGAGGCACTTTTGCCTAAGGCTTCTTTGCAGCCCATCTGAGAAATACGACTAGCAGTTGTGCTGAATGACGATGATGGTTGAGAGCACATACTTTCCTGGCCTGTCTCAGCAGTTTGCTTTCTTACCCACTTAAGCTTCCTATGGTTAATTTATGTGCTGTTTTCACCCATGACAAAATTTAGTTGTGTCAATGTAGGGAGTTTGTGTGGGGTATTTTTATTTTCTCTGTAGCCAGAATGACTAGTTATAGGACTGTATGTTAATGATACATGTATACGAATCACTGACTGTGTCTGCATGTCAGAGAGGAGGAATTTCTGAGTCCCAGCACTTCTGGAGACACATCAATAAGAAGTCTACATAACCTAAGTTGCCTTCATTCTCCAGTACACTAATTCACAGCTTCAGTCAGTTACTGTGGTTAACAATAAAGTTCAGGAAAAAACCTGCAAAACTGATAAAACACATTAAAAGTTTTATGGACAAAGAACTTTAGATTCTAGGTATTTTACTTTTCTCTGTATTTTGTTGGGAGGAAGGGGAGCAGGAAAAATAATTACCAGATTTTCTAATAATTGTTGATCCTTTATCGAAATTCAGATGTGCTGTGAATCTTCTCAGGGGAATATGTTACTCCATATTATTGGAGGCGTTTCAAAATCCCAATGAAACAGAAAACTACAGTACTGAGCTCTTTCCAGACATTGCTCTTTCCTGCTTGTCCTGCTGCTACAGGCCTGCACCTTTTTCAAAGACAGAGCAGCCACTGTTAACCTGAGGCTATTTGCCCCTGCGTAATCCCCATCTTGTCCTGGGTTTGAGTCATAACCAAAGTAACACCTCTTATTATTTCATTTCTTTCTTTAACCCTGTACAGACTCAGTCAAGGTGCCTGTAAGCCCAATATTAATCCTTCCATCACCTTCTCAGTCAGCTAAAAGACACAGGTCTTGTAATTTCTATGAGCTGGGACCACAGTTTAGAGGCTCATTGTCCCTCTCCCCCTCAGTGGCTGACCAATGAGCTGTGCACCTTTATGTTTGCATATAATTTTGCAGAGGTTGATTGTCTATATGCACTTAGCCTGGTAAGCAGCTTCCATTCTAACACGCTATTTTATCTCTACCTATAGCTTTGTCTTGGAAAATTAGACAGTGAAGGCACTGAAGCACAAGCTTAAATCTGTCTCTATGGAGGAAAGCACTCAGACATGTGCTTAAATGTAAATATGTGCTTAGATCCTATCATTAAGTCAAAGAGACTCAAGTGCATGCTTCAAGTTAAGCATATGCTTACATCCTTTTTGAATAGTGATGCTTTCCTGAATTGGCACCTTAACTTGGCCAGAAAATTGCCATATTTTCTATGAAAGAAAGGAAATATTTCTGCAGAGTTCAAAGGCACATTGTCAGTTTTTTGAGTTATAGGTCATTTAAAAATATGCTCATTTGAAATCTGAATTTCTGTCTTAGCTCTTCTTTTCATCTGTCTAGCATAAAAATGATTTGTTAGCACTCAGGCTTTCGAGACTGGTCATTTAGAAGGCTACAGTTAATACCTTGAACTGTTATAATGAATGATAAGTAAGTTTCTGGAAAAGCTCTAAAATCTGATTGTCATGTTTGATACCAATTGCTGACTCTTAAAGATTGCATACAAACTCAGTATGGAAGCACAGTTTATCTGACATTTTGTTACCAAGAGGTACTCATGCATTTAGCTGGTGCTGCTTGTTGATGGGGGCGTAGGACTGGACTAGACAGAGCTCTTAGCAGATCAGATTTATCATATTCTCAATTCCCAGTCAGTCATAACTCCTTCAAAATAAATTAATTATCTATATTTGGAGGAAGTAGATGGTGATGAGGTTACTATCACATTAGTACAGATATATGGGAACAGATCCAATTCATATGGCTCTATGCTGTTCATATTCATGTTTAATCACTCCTACTAACTTGTAAATGTGTCAAATGAGGGTTTTTTCTTTAGCACTGAGTTTGGTGAAGGTCAAAACCATGTTAGGTAGGTATGAATATGTTAGCTTCTGCTTATGGTTAGTATTAGAAGTACTAGAAGAACATACTTATAGTTAAGAGCAATGAAAGCTTACTTTGGGTTGTGCAGACTAGAGTAAGATGAGCATGATGCATACATAAGGACCTGTTTTGGTTTTTCAGTATCTCTGTGCAAGAAGAATGTCAACACGTAACCTTCATCACTATGTATTCCCTAGTGAATTTAATGATTCTGGAAATGATCTGTACTAATGAGTCCAACTGGCACAGAAGGCTTTTCTTCCACTTAAGGAAAAGCTCCTAGCCTCCAAAATCAGGTAGCTCCATGTAAACTTCATCTTATGAATGTTCTTTGCCTGCATTTAATTTCTGAACTGTAATTTGGCATCAGTTAAGAAAGTCCTAGCTAGCGTAGGACAGATGTGTGCCAGGCACTGCTCTCACTTGATCTCAGCAGAAACCAGGACACAGTTTAACAGCACAGACAATAGTTTTTGAGTGACTGGGAGTACTGCTTAGCAGGGTTTAGTTTTCTAGCATGTTTGTAGCCAATACAGCCAATTTTGTTGTGATAGCAATGTGGGAGATAATCTGTGTGCTTTCCCAGATTAAACTGAGAGGATATTAGACCCTTGGAATGAAAACGTGGAAAAAATACTTGTTTAAAGTCCTGTATATTCCATAATGCTCAGAGCTCTTCATCCATGGAGGAAGGGCGGTTGGTAAAATATTCCAGTTCCAGAATAACATTTTCTCCCTTTGCCAAGGGGGAAAACTACAAAAGTTTTGAGTATTAGAGCTTTTGAGTGTTAAAACTTTTGTAGGTTTTTAGGTATGGCAGGTTTCCTGCAGTCTGCCTCTTGGTATGCTGCAATAGCTGAAAAAACAGGGCAGCAGAAAGTGAATTGGATAGCCAGCAAGCCTCTCTTTGTAAGGTTGCATAGTATCTTGCTGGCTATCTTTGCAATCCTCTATCCTCCTACTGCAGTGTCTAATTTCCACTCTTCTCAGCCCCAAATGACTGGACTTCAGAGACCTTCTCTCATATTCCCTTGATCCTCCTTCCTCTGCATCCTCAGTGTTTTCCCTACAACTGGAGCTCTAAGGAGGAAGCAAGCATTGCATGGAAGGTATTCAGCATTGCGGAGTACGTCCCTGACACTGGAGGAACCAGGAAAGGACAGAGGCTTGGATCAAAGGTGATGATGGAATAAGACAATAATTCAGTTGCTGAACTGAGATGAAGACTTAGAAATTGTTCCTGAGCTCAGTCCATCATGAATACTGCTGCTTTGCTAATTCAGAGAGTTTATATGAGATAAAGTTCATTAATGCATGAGAGATGTTTAGACAAAACCATGGTGAGTGGCAATGTGAAGTCAGTGCCTCTATCAGTAGTCACTTATGAACTGTTTTACAGTCTCTCCTATAGTGTTTTCTCTGTCTCAAATTATGTCATTTTTTTCTTTTGGAGAGATACCATCAGCAGGAGGCTCACAAATGTCAACTGTAATTAAAAATGTAATTTTCAAAGGCATTTTGCAGTTTATTCACATGGTAAATGGTTTCCTACCCTCTGAACTTTCAGCCTGCTGAGCTGAGCTGAAGAGTTAGACATTTTCTTAAAATCCTTGCATTCTCTCACAAGCGTAACAAGGCACTTGTCAGCTGAACAAGTTGGCAATGAAGAGTTCAGCTAATGGTGAAGAGCCTGAAAACACAAAAAAGGGGTTTGTTCACCAGAGTTTTCATCCCTGTCAAATTACTTACTGAAACTTACATTCTGCTATAATGTTTTAGTCCTTTGTTTCTTCTTTTGCTCCTTTCCTACTTCAGATATGACTTTCTTGTTTCTCTATCCAAATGAAAATACAATCCTATTAAAATCTAGTCTCATCTAAATCTGTCTTTTCTCTGGTCTCCGATGCCCGAGGCCTGTTGGATAGCTGATTGTATTTTAGACGATTTCCTTTGTCTGGTATCTGAGCACCTAACAATCTGAAATATTTTTTTCCTTGTGACATCTCTGTGAGGAAAGGAAGTGTTGTTATTAAATATTCATTGAACAAGAGGGAGGCTGATTCCATAGCCCAGTGATTAGGTCAGACACCAGGTTCATGGTAGCCTCAAGTCACTTGTCCATCATTAGTCATGCAAAGTAATTGAGTAGTTGGGGGAACTGCCTTACCCAAAGAGAACAGCTTGATTCAAGCTCTTCTGTGGCATGTGGAAGGTCTTGGGTCCAGTTTCTGCCTTACATAGGGCTTTGAATTCTTATTCAGGACCTCTAATTTAGGACTAACTCCATCTCTATTTTCCCTTTACTTCCAGCGGCCGGCTTGAAGGTTCAGTAGGGCTCTGCTCCCTGTTGCCTGCCTATCCTAGCTCTGCTGCCTAGACTGACAAATTACAAGTTTTAGGCTATTCTCCTGGCGATTGTGAGAATCCCTTTGTGAAGCTTTTGGCTGAGCCAGAACCCTGAGGGGCTTAGGAGTTGTTGGGTGGTGTCGGTGGTTAGGTGGATTTGGCAATGCAGAGGTTTATGAGATTAGGTGGGAGCAATGGTTTTGAGACCTGCCAAGGATTTACATGATAGATGGAGGTGCCTACTACCTTGGAGGACTGAGGTAAGTCTATCAGGCTAAATCTCTTACCTATCCTGAGGATTTATCTCATGGATGAATTGTACAGAGAGAAGCAATTGAACATGAGGGGAAAAGAGACATAAATGCAGTGCATTGTAACTTGCAGTAGTTGTTAAAGACAGTGAATTTAGTGCATTACCTGAATTAACAAATTTTTAAAAAAGAGGGTGAGGAGACAAAGCCTGTTACTAGCATGAGCTACTGGTGATTACCTTTAAGATTATTTATTTATTTCTTCTTTTTTTCCAGGCTGCAATTTATCATTATCATTTTAAACTTTACATTCTAGAGCAAAGATTGTCTTCCTGTGCTTAAAAAATATGCCACTGTCATGTAAATATGTTTCTGTAAAACACAGACTGTACACCTCCCCACTGCCCTTCACTTTTCATGTTGAAGGCTAGCTAATACAAAGACCCCAGGCATATAGTTGAACATTCTCTTCTTTTATAAAATTGTTACCAGAATTATATCAGGCAATTCTCACATCTAGTAGAAAGCTAGGTGTTTCTTGAGTGTGAAGCTCAGACTTTATGTGGGAAAACAGCCCTTGGCCACTGACCCTGGGGTGTGCTGCAGGTACATGGTGTTTTGTACCTGAAATCATTGTCTCTGCATATGCATATTGGAACACGCACTGTGTCCTGATTCTGGCCAGGCCAGAGTCAACCTCTCCAAGCAGCCAGCCCAGGTGAGCTGAGTCAGTACAGGCTGTTTCCACACCACCTGGAATCACTCCCCTATAAGAGGGGTTGCTCCAGGAGGGGTGTTCCTGGGTGCCTCCAGGGCAGTCTGAATGTGGCTGGGGCATCATGTTGATCAGGCCTTGTGTTGGGCTGGTCGGTCCTTGCAACTCTCTGTAATCATTGGGTGAGTAAGGTACTCTGTGCTGTGTTATCACTGGGTGTGAGTGTAATTGGCTGTTATTGTTCCCCTTTCATGGTGCTTTTGTCAGTAACCTGTCCTCATCCCAACCCACAGAGGCTCTGTCTGTTTCTAGTCCAGGAGTGCGCAAACAGCATGTGGTGCTCAGCCACTGCTTGGGGCTGAGCCACCACAAACTGAAATACTACAGCATCACTGAAGCCTAAAAGACAAGTTCCTTCAGAAATTTCATATTCTGAGTCTTTCATATACGTGTGCTCAATTGTCCTCTGGAAGGGTGGAGTGCTTGAGGTTCATATCAATCACAGACTTTTCAGAGTGGTTCAGGCTTTCTCTGTGGCTATCAATCATTGTGGAGGTACCCCCGGGCGGGAGTGGTGCAACCCATCGGTCAATGAACAGCCTCAGTTCATTAACATACAGTGTTAGTCTACTGAGAATAAATACCAAGTACCATATTGTCTACTACCTACAAAGATCTGAAATGTAGCAGGTCAGCTACTTTCACTTGGTTTTTTTCTCTGGCAGATTTCCTTTTACCCTTCAGAGTAGTTCTGCACGAGAATGTATGCTTGAGTATTGCACTTAGGAACAAACACCATATCGGCCTGATTCCATGATCATGCACGTTCGAGGTGTTCCACTTTCACTTGCAGGAGTAACTTTAACTAGGTTAAAGGAAGCGTTGAGAGACCATTTTGCCTTGGCAAAACCTTTCTTTCAAATGAATGTATCTAATTATGTTTATTTTTCCCAAAGAATAAAGAAAAAAGTAATAAGGGGTAGAATAAGTATTTTCACAGCAGTGCAATGTTTTCTTTTAAGTACAACATTGTAATTTTTCTTTTCGAAATGACTTCTGATTCCTGACAGAGTTTTATTTGAGAGAGAATTCTGTGACGTTTGGAGCTTTTTTCCTTGTTAGGATGAATCTAACTTTTGAAATCTTGAAATCCTCCCCAAATTGAATTTGAATTCTCTGTGCAGTTCTCACTAGCCATAGGTAATTGCCTAAAACCACAAAAGGCATCACAGTATTTACTAATCGCATCTCAGACAGTTCACCCCACCTAGATGGCAATGGCAGAGCTCTGCTTCTTCTTCATCTGTAATTTTTCTTCCTCATCTGCCCAGCTCCTTTACCTGCTGCCTGTATTCATGCTGTACAAATGGTTCTTGTAAATTGCTGAGACTATGACAACAAAGTTGAAAATAAGATGCAGTAAATATAAGAATTGGCTACAAAAAGGCAACATGAAGGAAAATGTTGCCATATATTTAACAATGGTTAATGCAGTTTTAAAGAGCACCAGGACTCATTTAGTTTTTGCACTTTAGTATTTTACTATTTATTTACATCAACATACCAGAGAGAAGCCATATCAGTCTTTCTCCTAATCTGTCTCATAATAAAGACTAGCTAAGAGGGCCTTTGAGGGCTTATCTTACCTCCTGCCATACGTTATATACGATGCTTCAGAGATCGTGAAATTATTAAAAATTCAGCCAAGTCTGTTGATTCAATGACACCCCCTGGCAAGCTGACTAAAGTGCTGGGGAAATATTTTATTAATCTTAAGTGAACCAGCAATTAATTTAATGTGTAGAACCCTTCAAATACTGCATGATAACTCAGAGGCTGGACCAGATAGTTTTTCTGTCGATCTTCTTAATTTGAGGTGTTTTAGTTGAGTCTCTTGCAACACCTTTTTCCAGGAGACAGTGTTCTCTCTCCCAGTAACCTTGACTCTAGGTATGCATAGCTGTCCTCATCTGGACACACCAGCAAAGAGTTTGGAGGCTTCCCATCAAGCACAGGAATCATTCATGATGACTGAGCTCACTAGCTGGATTGAACTGCTTGATCTCTTTCATGAAATTTAGTCTCAATGCATTTACTGCTCAGCAGGAGTCCTCTAATTCCAGTGTAGATAGACTGCAATAAACTTCCAGAGGAGAAAGTAATATACTGACTTTTAAAAACAGTATTGATGTTTAAAATCTCATAACTGCAAGGCATTTAGTACTGTTTGAACAATGAGATTGCTTAATCGACTGATCATATTGAAATGTGTATTTCTATAGATCTCTCATTCACATTTCAGCTTTAGCAACAGTAAAGTCAGTTGGCTTTCACTCATGCAAAGCTCATTTAAGAGCCTAATTTAATGACCACCGCATTCCACTAGGAAGTTTTATCCAGATCTTATTGGGTTTTCAGTAAATAAATAAATAGATAAACCAACAAAAAAAAAATCTGTGCTAGAGGATGAAAGTTTGATGGGGTTTACAAAGTGTGCAGGCTTAATTTATCCAAATCTGTGCAAAGAGGCATTTCCTCTGTTGATTTGAGGAGTCTGGCCCAACACACAGCATAAAAACGACAGAACATGTCCTGTACTGTTTTGCATTGGTGAGCTCCCTGAATGGCTCGAAGTTTTGCTGAGAGGGCAAGAAAATAAAAAGAAAAGTAAATATAATTGCATAAATTCTGTTAGTTTGTCAATTCTGCAATTGGAAACTCATTTATACAATGCTCCAAGGGAACTTTGTTTTGTAATGGGTGTCTTCATATTCTATTCTGATATTTTTTTTATTATTATTTTTTTCTAATGTGAACCTCTTGCCCAAACAGCTCTTGAGTCCCTGTTTAATTAAAAGACAGACACCCTTAGGACATCACACAAATTTGTCAGCAATGTATTGTCACTAAAATGCTTCAGTGTTAATCATGCAGTCTTTGTCTTGGGTTTGTTCGAATCTAAAAATAATGAGAAGAAAGGTGAGAGTTGTGCTTTTAGTGGCCCTTCGGTGCTGTAGCAAATTGCAATCTGGCATATTTCCCCTCACAGGTCACATCCCTCCTTTAAAAATGTCCTCATCACTGCCATTTTGGGAAATCTTTGAACGTCTCTGCACAGCGTGCCTGTCACTGCTGTGCTTTGCTGGAAGCATTAATTCCCTGAAGAACAGTCAATGATAAATTTGTGCATTTGATGTGGGAAAGGATGAACAAGAGGGAAGGAGCTGAGGAAAGGGGGGAGGCTGTTTTGCTCTGAGAAAATATAGAAATTATGCCTGGGTATTGGTTCATATCCTTTACATCTTGCAGATGTCATCCTACATCAACATGAAAGTTTGTTCACAGCATTTTTCAGTGAAGCATGTCTGTCTTTAAAAGATTACTGAGGCTGAGAAGTAGTTTGGAAACTGGAATAGGACCAATGCAAGGAAAGGACCAGTTGGGGTCCTGGTAGGGGTTCTTGCATCATGGTTATGACAAAATAGCCACACAGGTGTCCCACAGTGGGGCTGACTGACCTGAGCTTGGCAGTTTACTGGAGGAGGAGCTGGATGGGCAGTCCTTGACACAAGACTGACTGGTACTGGCACAACAGCTTCTCCTCCTCATGACCCCATGGACTAATGTACTGAGTTCCTGAGGCGCTGGCTGTCCTGGGAAGAACACCCCCTCTGGCATGGTTAGTCTTCTTCAGCTGGTGCAGAGGCAACAAGCTATGTCTTGCACAAAAATGGGTTAGTGAGAGGCAGTGTCTAGTGGCACTATGTAACTACGTGAACACTCTAGATCATTAGTCTATCTTTATAAAACAATTTGCAATGTCTTTGGAAGTCAGCTGCTGTTGAAAAAAGTGGTAGTTTTTAATGTCTTTCCAAGCTCAGCAGCAGCTGAAAACTGCTTTTGCTGTGACCTTCAGCCTTTATTTCACCCAGCAGCCTTTGGGTAACTCGTGGTTTCATCCTGCAGCACCACAAGCTCCTGGCACATGGTGCAGGGATCCATGAGCTGGCTGGGCACAGAGTAAGCTCAGGGACAGAAGAGCTGATTGATGTGGGTCCTGCATGGGATCAAAGAACTTTGATCTTGATGAGACTCACTCATCTTCCACGAGTGACTAATTTGATGTAATGGCTTTCTAATGCAGTACGTGTGGGTAGCACTCCTGTGTACCTATTGCAGTGGTCTCTATTTCTGCCCAGATGTTCTTGACAAGCTAGAAGTAGGAATTAACTGCTGTAGCTTCTCATGGTGCGCTTTTCCCAGGAAAAGCAAACACACAAGGGTTCTTTAATGAAAAGCTGCTTCTCCTTTTTTGTTGCTGTAGAAATATTGAAACTGTGAACTGAAGATTCTTATTTGTTGATTTTAAGTCCAGAGAGTTGGTTGAGTACAAGGTATTGGGTCTGCTACTACACAGCTGGCAATATGCTTTCCCAAGAGAGGACGATGTGCAGGGTAACTGTCATTATCTGACTAGGAGCTGAAGGGCAAGTGCTCCCTGGGGACAACAGGGAGAATGGGGAGGACTTTTATGAGATGGACATCGTGACAAGATGTGTTTCACTCTAAGAAAAAATATTTTGTCCAATTTTATATGGATATGTGTATATTTTTGATACCTGTCTATCAATTCAGACTGTGTACTTCCTTGCCAGCATTTCCTTTCCTGCATAGTTTCACATTAGAAATACTCTTCTAGTCGAAACTTGAATCTCTGCCTTGAATAAACAAGAGTCACTAAACCATGCTGCCTTCACTTTAAAATACGGCTTTGAAAAATAAGAGGCATTTCTCTTTACAGCTTGCTATTGTAATCTGGGCATCAAAACCTGTCTGAAATTGTTGTCAAAGATTTGCTAGAAAACTGCAATTCTAAACAGAACCTAGGATTTCTGTCACTCATCTGAGGAGAGACTCTTATCCCAGATGCACTACCGATCTGTCTCACTATGTATACTGAAGTGATGTGTGTTTATGTGAGAGAAAAAAAATGCAAAGGAGTTGAAGATCTTCAGTTATAAAGGTTTTAAAATATATCCATATTTTTTCACTTATTTATTACCTAAAACTGCTCCACTGCATATCAGCACTAACTTTCAAATATGGCCAAATATTCAGCCAGCAAATCACAGAATCATAGGGGTTGGAAGGGACCTCGAGAGATCATCAAGTCCAACTCCCCTGCCAAAGCAGGCTCCCTAGCTCGTATTGCACAGATAGGTGTCCAGACAGGTCTTGAGTATCTCAAGAGATGGACACTACACCACCTCCCTGGGCAGCCTGTGCCAGGACTCTGTCACCCTCACTGTGAAAAAGTTCTTCCACATGTTGGTGCGGAACTTCCTGTGCTCCAACTTGCAACCATTGCCCCTTGTCCTGTCTCCACAGACCACTGAAAAGGGGCTGGCCATTTTCCCCTGTATCCCATACTTAAGATATTCATAGACATTAATAAGGTCCCCCCTTAGTCTTCTCTTCTCAAGGCTGAACAGTCCCAGCTCACTCAGCCTTTCCTCACAGGGGAGATGCTCCAGGCCCTTAATCATCTTTGTAGCTCTTCTCTGGACTCTCTCCAGGAGATCCCTGGGGGTTTTTTTATACCAGGGAGCCCAGAACTGGACACAATACTTCAGGTGGAACCTGACCAGGGCAGAGTAGAGGGGGAGGATCATCTCCTTTGACCTGCTGGCCAGCTCCTTTTGATGCACCCCAGGATCCCATTGGCTCTCTTACCCACGGGGGCACACTGCCGGCTCATGGCCAACCTGTCATCTACCAGGACCCCAGGTCCTTCTCCACAGAGTTCCTCTCC
>VZTU01030063.1:0-48567 GCA_013400835.1 Zapornia atra | reverse complement strand
CCAGAACAAGCTGTTCCATCACCTTTCCAGGGACAGAAGTGAGGCTGACTGGCCTATAGTTGCTAGGATCTTCCTTCTTGCCCTTTTTAAAGACTGGAGTGACATTGGCTATCCTCCAGTCTTCAGGCACTTCTCCTGTTCTCCACAGCTTTTTAATTTCAAAGGAACTATGCTAATAGATACAGAGGATTGCCTGTATAGTATAATACAGAATCATAGAATCACGGAATGGTTTGGGCTGCTCGGACTTCAAAGATCACCCAGTTTCAACCCCCTGCCATGGGGAGTAACACCCTCCACTAGCCCAGGTTGCTAAAAGTACCATTCAACCTGGCTTTGCACACTGCCAGGGAAAGGGCAGCCACAGTTTCTCTGGGCATGTATAGAAACATAAAAGTTGAAAAAGACCTCCAATATCTTTCTTGTACTGAGGACCCCAGAGCTGGATGCAGTACTCCAGGTGGGGTCTCACCACAGCAGAGTACAGGGGCAGAATCACTTCCCTTGACCTTCTGGTCACACTCTTTGTGATGCAGTCCAGGACACAGTTGGCTTTCTGAGCTGCAGGCGTGCATTTCTGGCTCATGTTGAGCGTCACATCAAAGAACACCCCCAAGTCCTTCTCAGGAGAATGCATTGCTCTCAATGCATTCTCTGCCCAGCCTGTAGTTGTCTTGATTCCTGTATGAAAAATAAAATTCAGCGTTGTATGACTTTACACAGAAAGTGTACCAAACCATTAGGAAAAGTAGAGTCAGGGATGCTGAACAGGTTATGAAAAGCAAAAGTGTGAAATGCAATTTTGAAGCACCCTGGAAGAAATGTGGGAGAGGAAACCTGTGTGGGTGTCTTTCCGTGCTCTCAGCTGGTTTTCTTTCAAACAAAAATATCATGGTGGGTCTTTTATGTGGAGATGGAGCACCCAGCACCTCATCCACCCCTGGTGAACGGAGGGAAAAGCTTCTCTGTATCAGTGTCCATATGTATGTGGGGTGTGTTTTGCCTTCTGCTACTTGTACTGACCTGTTTGTTCTTTCTCTGACTAGATGATAATGATGGACATTGAAAACTGTACCCGTCTCATAGTAGTGTTGTCTACTTATCCAAGGAGCAGCATAGAACAAAATACTTTTTTTAGGATGGGTTTCTTGATGTTAACCAGTAGAATCTGAGGGGGAGATGAGGTGCTGGGGAAGTCTGTGGATCAGTCAAGCACTCATCCTCTGTGTAACTACATGTGTACACATGTATATATAAGTGGGCATTTGTCCTGTCATTCTCCCTTATTTTGCCTTATAAGGAGGAAGAGTCTTCCAGAGTGCCCCCTTGCTCAGCAGAGCTGCTCTTGCCATGTGGGCACAAGGTCTGGGGCTCTCTGCAAATGCAGAGACTGAGAGAAAATTACATTTAGGGATGAGATACAGTATCACCTTGCAAATTCCCCTGCTAGAGGGGCTAATGTTCATAACTACTTCAGTGAATCACAAAGGCTTTTGGGGATCCCAAGTCTTTACAAAGCTGGATCTCTTTTTACAAGCATGGCTTTTGCTGTGTTTTCTGGGTCAGTTTTTGGTGTTGAGACCCCTGGTGCTTTCTCAGGAGCTCTCCCATAAAAGCTGGGAAATTATGTGGCCCCATCCCTTCTGAGTCTCAAGTTAATTCATGCAATAGAGGAAAGTAGGAGAAATCATAGGGTCAAAGAGAGTGATATGGGCACTGCCTTTGGCAAAAACATCACCGGTAGTTTTGATGTGCATTTTCTTCAAGAGGACTGATTTTTCTCTTGCTGAATTTATTCTATTGTTGTAGCTCTTTCAAATTAAAAGAAAAGAGTAAAAAATGAAGCCTTTGATTAATATCTGATTTGATTTGAGCTTTGTCAGTGATGGATGCATTTAAATATTCCTGTCAGGGTGAGCAAGAGTGAGGTATTTCTATTAGGAGCACAGCATGTAGCCTTCTAAAGAAACACAAACCTTGCATCTTGAGTTTTGGAGCTGCTGAACCAACAGTGAGAGCGGACATGAAAGTTTCCATCAGCTGAAAACTGTGAAATGAAGTTAAAAGCAGTAAGAAAGTGCTCAACCTCTGAAAAAACAAGATCATATACATTGGGGATATTACAATAACCTTCCCTACTTAATGTTGCTTTTTCTTTTTTTTTCCTTTCATGATAAAAAAGAAAGATTGAACTGAAAACCCAAACAGAACATTGCAGGGGTAGATTCCTCAACGTGACTCTTTAAAACTTAAGTGCTGAAACAGGACACCAGATCTACAGGTAGGGAAAATGGGAACAATTCCTCTGAAGGTAAAACCTCTGATAGAAAAAGAAGTCAGCTGAGTTACTCCGTTGAACTCAACCTGAAGATCTCACCTAAGGCTTCATTAGACATTTTAAAAATCTGTCTTTCTTACTGAAGTAGGTTTTATTTTTCTTTGTTTTGGTTTTTTTTCCTTGTCATAATACTTTTTTTTTTAGGCTTCACAGGAGTCGCTCACCATAAATACAAATCAACTGTTTGTCCATTCCCAATTTACTCATCCACACACCAGGACAGCAAGTTAATTGCAAGAGTTCCCCGTGGGAATGGTGAACTTAAATATGCCTGGTGTATATTGTTTAGGCAGCAGAGTGAAGAAAGGCACAAGTCTTGAAGAAAGACACAGGAGTGGAGCTGGGAATGAAAAAGGATATAACAAAAATCCTCCCTGTCATGGGCCAATTGACTTTGTAAATAATTGCCTTGTCCCCCTGGGAGGGTCAGGGGTAGGAAGGAATTTAAAGACTGTTTATTGCTTTAGGACAGGATCCACAGAAGGACTCTGGTGGTTTACTGCTTTTTAGTGGAATCCGCAGCACTTAGGGGTGACTCATAAATGGTCTTTATCTCCTAAAATGCCATGCTAGGCTCCCAGATCCAAAATCTATATTCTCATAAATGATTGCAGCTGCTCCAGCCTTGGAGGTATCTAAAGAACATAGAAACCAGAATTCCTTCCAGTAAAACTCACATTTACTCTGCAGCCTGTGCATAAGTGCTCCAGTCTTGAGATCACTGAGTGGCCTGGCACTTTTCTCAGGCCTGTTTGCCTGGTTAGTGTCTTGTCATCTCCAGAGCTCAAGGGCTTTGATTTTACAGGCGCTTTAAAAACCAGGCTGTTCATAAAGCTTGGCTAACAGAACAGGAGCAGAACGTCTCTTTTACCCAACAGCACACCACGTAGCATAGTCTCTAACTGCCAAAGATGAATGTTCAGCTTCTCCTTCCACCTGATGGGATATGAACCTGGCAGAACAATCCTGCTAGTAGCAGCCTGATGCTATAGAAGCAAAGCCCTCAACGTGTCCCACTTCACTGTGGTATGGAGCAATACGTTTGTGTATCTAGGCAGTACCAGCCCTAGTGATGGGGGTACTCAGCACAAGGTGGGAGCTTTTTTCCGGTTTCTGCAGGGGAGAATTTTTTATTAAGCACTCAGTGCAGCAAGGCCTGGAGAGCCGCAGCTTCTCTTGCTATCCCCCTTTCTTTCTGTTAAATACCCAGTTATCCCCTGCGAGTGACAAATCTCTCTCTTACATTCTTGTACACATCAAGTGGTCTATGTTCTGGCAGCTAGGACACTGTGGAGGAAATGGGTGGTCAAACCTCTTAGGCTAGAGGGTGGTCATCAGCTCCATCATTCCCCTTCTGGGCACCAGCTGTGGAGCAGTCAGGATGCAGTAATCATATTCAGATCCAAAATTAAGCTCAGCATATAAGATAGACAAGTCTTACTGCACATGTGAGTAGCATAGACTCAGTGTTGGGGAGTTGTTCTTGATGTATTTGAGGTGTGTCTTGCTGCAGATACCCATGGATCTTTTTCAATAATAAATTAGATAGTTTTAAACTGTAGCTAATTCTAGGAATAGCTGGAAAAGAAATATTTTCAAGATTTCTGTTCTGACTTTGAAAACCTAAAGTGATGCTTAGCAGCAGGTGTTATTTCATGCATCTCTCCTTTACAGTATCTCAGCTCTTGAGTTGTACCCAGATTATTGGCCTGAACAGGAGATGTATCTTCATACAATGCTGAGATATGAAGCAGTAATCGTTTACTGTCCTAATGGTATCAAAGCAGTTGAAGCTGGTCCTTATTTTGTTAGACAATGGTAAGTAAGGTTGATTGACAGTAGAAGAGAATTTGTTGGCTGTTATCAAAGCCCTGATGGCACAACCTGTCAATAGAAAGGATACGAGGACATAGTGATGCAACTAACTAGTCAGTTTCTAAACAAATCAAGGGTTTGCTTTAACAGTCAGGTATATACAGGTTTATATCTTTTTAAAACCTTTAGGGTCTGTGTGAAGTGTGATTACTTCCACAATCACAGGGGTGCAACACCTAATAGAAGAAGGCTTCATTGTGTACCTAGCAGTCTGTAACCTCAAATATCAAGAGGTTTTCAGTATAACTACTGAAGTTGATGAGACACAAGGCCAAAACCCCTTCTCCTTCTTGCACATTTAGTGGTTTCCTATTTGCTGCCCTTTACATTGAATCAGAATCAGGCATCACAACATTAACTTACTCCCTGCCTCAGGCTACTGAGCTCCTGGGTTACAGAGCTAGCATGGAAACATTTTTACCTCCTCTGTGCAAGGCAGCCCCCAGTGAAAGAATGGTCCACTGCTTTTGTCCCCAGGACCCACCTGAGCTGCTCCAGGGGTCACTGCATGGACTGTCTGTGCTGAGAGCAGACACTCTGCCTGCCCAGGGTTACTCTTCTGGGATCAGGAATAACAGTGGCATGAGGAGGAAATTGAGTGCAGGGTGGTGGAGAGATTTAGCTGCTGAAATTATTGAAGGATCTCATCCTCTGTATCTTTTCTTGTCTGTAAGCCATGGAAAGTGACACTTCCATGGCTCATCAGGGCTAGGCAGACTCAATGGCTGTTCTCCGTGCGAGTGGTAATAAGACAGATACACCTAAGATATATAGTGTTGCATCACTGACTGCATTTGGCCTCTTCTATTGATCATGATCTAATTTGGCTTCATAAGTTACATAAGAATCACTTAAAAGGAAATTGTATTGGCCAGTCACAGATTTTCCTGGTGCTTTCCTGTGTTAAGGATCTGAGGAGATTCTGAAGTTATCAAGGAGAATCAATTCTGTTCTGCAAAAGCTATGACTGTCCATAAACAGTACCCCTTTTTTTTCCCACACACACTTTTATTCCATGTCTAAATATGGATTTATATGACAAATTGTAATGGTGCACTGCAAGCTGTTGTAGCCTGTTGGGTAAATGATTAACATTTCAAATATATTTATAATTTAATTTCTAAATACTTACTCAAAGGACTATAATGGCTCTATTCTAATTTATCTTATATTCAATCCAATTTTTGTAACATTTATTAATTCCTTTTATTCCTGATTCAGAAGTATAACATGCCAATTAGAAACAGATTAAAAAGCCTATTTACTCCAAACCATTGCATGCCATCAAGTAAATAAAACATTGTAAAAAAAGTCCCTGATTATGCATAGTGTAATAAGCATGCTTACAATTACATATTTCTGTAGTAGACCATAATATTTAGCACATTCTCAGCTGGATTCATTGCTTATTTGCTTCAACTGTGTATTTACATTCCTTTATGCAACTCAAAAACTTTCCCAGGTGTTTCTACCTTAGCTTCCCACAGGCTTTCAAGCAACATAGAGCAGCTATAATTTGTGCTACCAGACTCCTCACAAGGAAGTGTTTTGAACAGCAGCTTCTGGCTGCTCTGGCAAGAAACTTGCTCACTGTAGCTGCGTGGACTTTTTCACATATTCCATTTGGATCAAGAATTCTCAGCATATTAAAAGATATAGATTTCTTATTTTTAGTAACGTGCATAAACCCTACTACCAGTCAGATTTCCATATCTTGTTGTGGTTATTTTCCTTATGATACAAGAGAGAGATAAGTAGTTCTTTGGTTTTACCAGACAACCATACCAGAAGATGGAGGCCTCAAAATTACCCGTATATTCTGCTGAGCCAGCAGGTGGAAAGGGATGGCTCCTGTTCTGTTGGTTAATTTACAGCAGCCCCATAGATGATCCAGTGAATTAACACATGGGTGGGAATGGTCCTATTCCAACTTCTGGCAATCATATCCCAACAATAAGTTCCAGGTACCTCAATTCCTACACTCAGGAGTGAGTACTCAGCTAGGATCTAGGGACCTAGGGGCAATTCTTCTTATCATGACTTTGGGATCATGACTCCATATTTACTAAATTCAGGAGAAGAAATAGCTGCATCTTTTATTTTCTCTACAGCACAGAGGTCGTTGGCAAATGCTGCCTTTTCCATGTGAGATAGGTCTTAGTTTCCATGCCTTATGTACTCCATCATAGGATTATATTGCATATCAAGGCTTATCTTGAGAAAGCAAGAACTTGCACACTTATAGAACGGGGATGATCCCCTCCAGAGAATGGAAGGAACGTGCTTAGATAAACAATTCTGACTGCTAGCTGTAGTACCCAACAAGGCATAAAGAAACTTCTGTGGTTTTGATCAGATGTATCAGAGCCTTCTCTCATGACTCCAGATGATCATCTAGCCTGTCCACATCCACCATAGGATGGCAACCAAGTGGAAATGTGCGTTTTTATGACAATATAGGAATATGAAATAATGTTGCCTGCCAGAAGCATTGGGCAACCCTGTGACCTAAGTCAACTCAACCAGAATCCATTAAATGATTTAATTTTTGTCCGTCCAGCTATTGATTGCACTTAGAGTGCAAGAACAGCAGTGACAGCAGCAGTGTTGAGAGTCTGAACAGAATTATTAAAAAGACACTGCTTGGCAAAGTGAATGGATGTCTGATAGGAAGGACTTAAAACAATAAATCTTTGACAGCGCTGATTCAGTCTTTGTGAAATGACTAACTGATTGCCAGAGACTTTTAATGTCAAAACATCAGATTGTGCAGGTGCCTGAAAATAAGCACGCATTGTAATACTGGTGTCTTTTGTTTTTTTCCCGGCAGTAGAGAAATGCTTTCAGGTGTTACAAAAGAGGATGTGTGATATGAAAAATGGGGATAACACAGACTACCGCTCAAAGGGGAATGCTAATGTGTTATTACGGGAATTATGATATACTCACTGTGCATTTGTGGTGCAGGGGTTTTTATACCCAGGTAGATGGCTAATTTATCTCTCAAACACATGACCTGTATCGATGGCACAACAGCCTAGTAGCTGAGGTTGCTTCAAAAACGAACACAAATCTCTTTCCAGGAGTCTGAAGCCTGGAAGGTGCATATATTTAGCTGCGGATGCCTTCACTTTTGTCTTGAGTCTTTATGGAGCATGAAGGCATGAGAGAGTGAGCTTGCCCCCTCCTGGTTTGCCCATGGCATCATAGGGTTTGCAGATGTGGTTCAACTAACTGTGAGTAGTCTTGCTGGTAGGCAGGAGCAATGAGGTGAATAAAACATGTTTTTGTATCCAGTTTCAACCCAGACACAGATAAGTATGTTAATGTGGCTGCCTTCATGATTGACTAAGCAGAGCTAGCTGAAACCCACTGGCAAAAGACAACTTTATTCTGCAGGCAGGGGAGGAGCTAGCAGGACTGACCCTCAAAGAAGCACAGCACACTGTCCTGGCTCTGAGGGCACTGCCACCCTGGCTGCTGCCCCTGACCTGTCTGCACCGTGCCTCACCCAGCCCTGCCCGTGCCCAGGAGCCCCAGTTCTGCCCAGCAGAATGTCACTCATTCTAGTTGCTAACCTCAGGTGCTTGGGCAGTGCAGCAGGGTACCCTGGCTGGGACCCCGCTGCCTGTGCTGTGGTTGCCCTCAGCTCTTTGCTCATCCTTTGCTGTGGAGCACGGCTGTTCTTGTGGCTCCCTGGTGCATTTGTGGGAGCAGTCACATCCTGCAGCAGCAGCAGGACTTGCACATGGGCAGTAAATCCAGTCTGGCTGGAGTGGACTGTGAGGAAGATGAGCTTAGGGCTGAATGCACCTGACATTCCAAGAGTTCAGAAAAACATGTGCCAATAGCTGCTGTGGCGCTAAGGTTGTCAGATCTCAAGAGCTCAGGTACTTATAAGGTGTTCAAGAGTCCTCTAGAAATATTACAAAGCAGACTTCCAAAAGGCAGAAGAGAGAGGAGCTGAAAGCTAATTTCCAGCTTTTGTTCGGGCATAGACAGGAGAATAAAAACAATCACACTATTGTACAATGTTCCTTTGTTATTAACAGTTGGTACCGATGCATTAGAAACATGTACCATGTTGTCTTTGAGGCAGATTCTTTGTACTAGGCATTAATGAATTTCACTGCAGACTTACCTGAAGAGCAGTTCTAGAGGGGGCCTGAGAGTTAGAAGTGGGAGTAGGGAAGCCCAAGAGGGTAGGGGGCAAGAGAAGGAAGTAATTTGGGAAAGGGTGAGTAGGTAGCTAGTTTTCCAAAGATGCTCTTCATCAAGCTGAGAAAGACAGAATAGTAAGTGTAAAGTATAGTGACTATCAGTAGTAGAGCTAACAGGATTCTTTGTGGGCAGACTTGGACTTTGCCCTGCACCAGCTTTTGCTGCTCCTTAGTAGACAGACAGAAGAACACAAGCCTGTCTGTCTCTGTGGGACCAAGAAGGGTCTGCTTATGTCCTGATTTACTACAAGCATTTTGGGGGAAACTGTCAGCTGCATTCCTCAGAGGCAGAGGAGCAGAGCAAAGAGACAAAGACAAGTTCACAATTGACAGAGTGCCCCTCTGGACATCAGTTGGTAACAATCCGATGCAGTCTTGATTGGGCTTTAATTGCCAGTCTTTAAAGGACTCTTTTGTGGTAGTGGGAAAACCACAAGACAGACCTCTCTCTCTTCCTTATATGCTGCAGTAGCAGAGGTGGAGGAAGGAGTATGCTCTTCCTTTTTTAGATCCCTTTTACTGCATTCCAGAAACCATTAACAGAAGAGATGTAGACCCTTCCCTTCCCAATACCAGAACCGCTGCATCAGATCCTGCTGCAGTAAGGGTCATCTCTCTTGGTCCTTCCTAGCTTCAAAGACTGTAAGCTAAGGCTGATACTCCTTTTCTACCAAAAGGAAGCCCCATGTGGTTAGAATACATTTTACTGTACAAACCATAGTTTGCACAATCATGACGGCCTGTTTGCAGTAACGTTGTTTTTGCAAGAGGCTTGGAAGGTCTTGCACTGTATTTAGCATGCACAGTTGCCCTGTAAAATGTTGCTAGTGCTGTTTTTGTTGTTTTCCTTTAGAAGTGTGGCTTTACAATTTTTGATGGAAAAAGAAAATAAATGCTTCACCACAAGTTGTGGTTTACATTTTGCCTAACACCTTCTTGACAAATTTTCTAATAAATGTTTGTGGGGAAAAAATAATAATCAAATGACATGTTCACTCCAAGTGAAATTTGTAATACTTATACATTACCTTAATAACAATTTTTTTAGGGAAATAGACAGGAAACAAATTTCTGTCACTTGGAGTAAGTTCTTTGATCAGATGTTTCATTATCCACTCCCACCACTGCACATAAATAAGCCTTGCAGAATAGCCACCTCTAGTTCTTGTTGCCTCTGCACAGCTGTAACACTGTGTAACACTGGATCCAGGGAGCACAGATTCTGCTGAAATCTAGGTAGGTAGACTAATGGAAAAAACCCCACCCTTCTTTTTCATGTCACAATACATAACATAAAATTCTTTTTTAGAGCAGAAAACAAACATAAAAATTAGAATTAAAACTGTGTTGAAAATGCAGGATTAATGTGTTTAAAAGTTACTACCTGAACTCCTGATGAAATCACTAGTAAGATTTAGCCCTGAGTGTCTGCAGAATTCATGTTTGTTCAGCTGCTGAAGTGAAGCTCTGCCGGTTGCAGATTGTTCCTTTTATGCCCCGAAATCCAGTAAGATAAACTCTGTGACACAGGATAATATATGAATGTATGCTTTCTTCCGTTGTTGGGGGGCTTCAAAGCAACACAGTACTGCACTGTTCTAATCTTGCAATCTTTGTTTTAATGAAAGTTATTCTGCCCTCTCAAAGATGTGCTTTTGTCAAAAGCACCAAAGAGAATCACAGTCATGAGCTTATACATATATATGCATGAGCTTATACATATGCAGACACATACACACACACACATATGTATGTGTATGGTTATCTATGTGGGAAGCAATGGCTGCGATGGCAAGCATAATTTTTATCCTTTACAACCTAGTCTTCACTATATTAAAATTCCAGTAGTGTGGTGGGCTGAGCCTGGTTGGGAGGCCAGGTGCCCACCGAGGCTGCTCTGTCGCTGTCCATCCTCAGCTGCACAGGGGAGGAAAATGCAACCAAAGGTTGAGACAAGCACAGGGAGAGATCACTCACCAATTACTGTCACAGGCAAAAAAGACTCAACGTTGGAAAAAATAATTTCTTACCAATCAAATCAGAGTAATGAGAAATAAAACCCAAATCTTAAAACCACCCCTCACACCACCCTGGCTTAATTTTGCTCCCAGTTTTCTGTCCCTCCTCCCCAGCAGCAGTGCAGGGGGACAGAGAATGGGGGTTGTGGTCAGTTCATCACACCTTGACTCTGCTGCTCCTTTCTCATTATGGAGAGGACTCCTCACACTCTTCCCCTGCTCCAGTGTAGGGTCCCTCCCACAGGAGACAGTCCTTCCCAGGGGCTGCAGTTCCTCACAAACTGCCCCAGCATGGGTCCCTTCCACAGGGTGCAGTCCTTAAGGAATAGACTGCTGCCGTGTGGGTCCCCACATGTGATACATTGTATGGCTGTGATACATTATGTGGAAAGGTTGATGGTGAAGTAATCATCTGCAAAAACTGAACGCTTACATCTTGATAGAGTGATCTTCCAGGTATACTTTCAACCCACAGAGAAAAGCATGCCACGCTCTTGTTACATGTTCATACCTGGCACTTAGGAGGACATTAAAGTAATAGATGGAATAATATTATACAGGAAGTGTTACATATATTTCTGTCAAATCTCACTTCAGCATTTAGAAAGACAGGAATAGCAATCCCAGGTCAGATGGATGGTTTGTCTGGTCTGGTTACCCAGAGAAGGCTCAAAAAGTCAGTGAAGCAAAAATACCTGCTTTTGGAGAAGTTCTTCCTTGAGTCCTTACCACCTCTTGCCCTTGCATGTATTTGCTCCTATTCCTTCCAAAGTCATCTGTGTGTGCTTGCTCCAGCTGTTTCTTGGGGGCAGAGCCAAGTAAACCCTGTGGATAGGACTGACAGGTGACAACCTGAGCTGGCACAGGTCCTGGGGCTGAGGGTGCTGGGTGGTCCTTCAGCGTGACAGCTCCTAAAGGCCCATATATAGCCAGAAGATTTGATGCCATTTGACATTTTCATATAGACTGTTGAAAGGCAATGCAGTCGTCTGCAAAGCGGGCATGTGCATGGACTGTGTCTGGAGGGGATGACATGCTGGGCTCACAGATGCTCCAGGCTCTGCTGTTTCTCTGTACTGGAACTGCAAACATTGTCATTATCTGTGGGAAGGTAAAACCCCTTCCTGAATCTCAATTTCTTCTCAGTCTTGAGTGATCTCCTTTAGCAATAAGTTCCACAGGTTATTTATGTACTTTAATGTCTTGTTATATATTCATGGAGTATTTCTGACCCTGCCATTGAATATTGCTTGGTTTTCAAACAAGAACTTTCCTTTCTTCACCTCTCGTATTATTTTTATACACGTATCTAGTCCTTTCTGTAAGACTATTCCAGTCTGTTGAATTCAGTGCCCGACTCCCAACAATGCAAATGATGTGAACGTTAAGGAAAGACTGAGTAGGGGATGTTGTACATAAAGGCTGCAAATCAGCCTAAGACACTGACAGCAGTTTTGTAAGGCTAGCAGAAACACTAAGGATGTGCAGTATGTTCTTTCTCCTTTTCCTTTCTCCACCTCCACTTAGAAGGACTTTGAGATGAACAAGAATCCTTCAATAGCCAAAACTACCAAACACTGTTGCAACGCAGGGTATCACCTGCTGCCTGTGAAATTCTGTCTGAAGGAAGTTTCAGTTCTGAGTCACCGGTTGGGAAGAAGCCACAGTGGTAGAACTTAATGCTAATGTTTAGCTAAAAGTTCTCTCCGTGTTCAGACAGCTAGAAGAGGCAGTAATTATGTCCCTAATGTATGAGTATAAAATAATGCATTAATTGAAAAGTGGTGTTTTGTCAGACAAACAAACAAACCAAGCACCTTGATTTTTTCAGGCTGGACTTTGGTTTCAAGAACAGAATTGAGCTTTATGCCTCACTTTGCCCCTGGTCTGCTTAGCTTCTTAGGGTCAGTCATTTCACAGCTCAGTCTTCCAGTTTCTGAACCTACCGTTCCCATGCTGGCAGTGCGTGCTGTGGCAGGGTGAGGAATTGCGTGTACATATAAAAAGTCACATATGTTTATATATAAAGTCAGAGCTTGACATTGGGCACTACCGTAAGACAGTGTGTGTGTTGGAGAGGGTCCAGAGGAGGGCCACGAAGACGATTAAAGGGCTGGAGCACCTCCTCTATGAAGAGAGGCTGAGGATGCTGGGCTTGTTCAGCCTGGAGAAGAGAAGGCTGTGGGGGGAACCTCATTGCAGCCTTCAAGTACCTGCAGGGAGCATAAAAACAGGAGGGGAATCAACTTTTTTGAAGGGTAGATAATGGTGGTACAAGGGGGAATGGACTAAAGCTACGGGATGGAAGGTTTAGATTAGATATTAGGGGAAAGTGTTTTTTACAGAGACAGTGATAAGGTGCTGGAACAGGTTGCCCAGAGAGCTGGTGGATGCCTTGTCCCTGGAGGTGTTCAAGGCCAGGTTGGATGGGGGCCTGGACAACCTTGTGTAGATCCAGGCCTGGAAGTTGGTGGCTCTGCCTGTGGCAGGGGGGGTTGGAACTCGATGATCCTTGGAGTCCCTTCCAACCCAGACCATTCTGTGATTCTGTGATTCTATGATATATATATATATATGTGCATCTATATAAAATCTGATTTTTATATATGTATATATAGTCTGATTTAGTTGGTAAGGATGTAACATAAACCCCATAAAAAGCAATAAAATTGTGAGAGTTGCAAAAACTGCATACCATTAAAATCATACTGAACAGTAGGAATTCAAAGTCATGGTATTAAGGGAATGATCATGAGCAAACATACACTTGCTTTCCACATGGTTCACCAACACTTATACATATCACAAGGAAGGGGATGAGGATTACCTGGTTAAAGTTTTCACAGTGGTTGGAAGAAAAGTGCTAATTAACTTTTAATACATATTATTTTACCAGGAAGTCCTCCAAATCTCATCTAGTTTGGGACTGCATTACAAACTCCAAATTCAGCCCAGTTTCAATGAAAGGTTAATGTACCTTTCAAGTGCTATTAGGTAATTTGCAATTAGCAAATAATAGAAACTTTGTTAAGAATTTGGTGTGAATCCAATTAGGACTAAATCACAGGAATTGTTAATTGCAAGATATTTGGATTAGTCTTTTGTGTGTGATTGCATTCAACTTAACAATCTTTCATATTTCTCATTAAATGGAAATTTCAGCAAATATATTTTGGAAATAGAAAAAAAAATTAAAATAATATACACTCCCTGGGGCCTTAAAGTTACTGTGTGAAAATGTAGTTCTACTGAGAAGTTATGGAGTAAAACAGAACTTCTGGTGTCAGGTTCTTCCAGCAGTTGGTGGGATCTCTGGGTATGGGAGAGCACGGCCTTGCTGCGGGTGCTGTCCCAAGCCAGGGACTCAGATTCTCCACCCTCCCCTTGACTCATTCTGTCCTTGCCAGGACTAATACCTGGATTTGTTTTGCTGGGGTAATTTATGTTTTTGAGAATTCAGAGATGCTTTTTCCCTCGTCCCATTGCAAAAAGGATTAAAAAAAAAAGTTGAAGAGTGAGGAAAAGTTGCTGTCAGCTAAAATATCTGAGTTTTGTCGACTCTGAGAGACCAGAAGAAACCATTTGGAGAAGCTGGTCTGACCTCTTGCATAACATAGGGCAAAAAACCTCCAGAAGTAATTTCTGCATTAAGCCCATTATTTCTGCTTGAACTGCAGCATGCTTTGCACTCTCATTAGTGGTGTCTCTTCCTAATTATTATAAGAAATGCTTTTATACTAATAATGTTATTTATATAGGTTGTAAATATTCAGTATTTAGCAGGATATAAAATATCGTGCCAGCTATGAACAATTTATAGTCTAACCTTTCTTTGCTATCTTGTCTGACATTCTCTGGACGCTTTTCTGCAGTGTAATACTTTTTTATTTAATGAATACCATTTGGCAACGGACTGTCTCTCTTTTTCCTCATTTTTCTTGTGGTTTTTTTTCTTCATCCACTTTTTCCAAGCTGTCTGGAGGCAGCTAGTGATTTTCTTTGGTTCATTGGTTGTTGTGGATATTTTGGGGGTTGTTTGGGGGTTTGGTGTGTGTGTGTGTGTGTGTGTTTTTATTTTGGTTTGGTTTTAATATATCTGTATAAATTTGTATTATTTATCAGCTGTTTATCTTATCTTTAACTTTTAAAATCATCCTTTCCCTTGAAAGAAGACTCACCTGGGACAGCGAGCCAAACAACTCAGAGCTCTTTCACTTAAAAAGAGAAGAAAAGCTCAGCATTTACTCTCTAGGCAGATTTCCTGGAGCTTGTCCAGCTCTAGCTTAAATTATCTTCATGAGGCTGTTGTTAGCAGTTGCACTGTTGCATTATGCATGATTCCTGACTGCTCCTAGTACGAACAAACCACACAATGTTTGGTTAGTGGTTTTCAATTTTATGCTAAGCTGTACAATTTGCTGGTGTTATTTAAGTTAATATGCTATTATTTTGCATATTTATAACTCTCCCATTACATTTTTATTAATAATGATGTCATGTTTGGTAGCAAGGATCAATAAGCCTTCCAGTGTGTAATGTTTACATATTTATATTATTACAGTATAATAAGTCTCCTAGGCAGCTCTCTGCATCGGAGTCACTCTGTAGACACGGCTTTCAGGTAATTTCATGCCTGCAGTGGCTCCTTGAGTAGGTAGCAGTGATACACTGCGCTGAGATGAAATCTTGCCCGCAACTAGTGTATAGGTATCGGAACAGGTTATCTATCTTCAGTGTCTGCATCAGCAAATAAACAGTGATGCATTATATCCATATCCAGTTCCACTGGATGGGCTCTCTTTTACACATTGTGTGGCTTTCCCCCTTCCACAAGTGGTATTTTCTTCAGCATAGCTCTAAAGAGCACTTCTGCACCCTCTCCCTCAGCCATCCCTTCTAGACATACTGAGCTCCTGGAGTTGCACGGCATCTCTTGAAGGAAAAACTTCGGGTTCTTCCTTATGAAATTTTCCTTTCTAACTCCCCAGATGCTTTATTTACTTCCCTTTGCACTGGCAGAAGGTTTCTTTAGTCCGCACTGTACCCTGCAAGACAGCAGCGATACCATGAAGAAAACACACATTGCCCCTGTTAGGGAATGAACCGCTTGCCTGGTCCCTTCCAAGCCAGAAGGCTCAGCAGTGGCCCCGACCCAGTGGTTGAAATCAGGGGGTGCACATTGGCAGCTGGCTGTTATGACCAAGACCCCGTGGGCAAAAAGGTTTGCTTGCCGGTCTCCCACCACGCTGTTTATCCTTGCTAATAATAGTGATCACTGTGGTGCGAATGAGTATTGCTGACTAATTATAGAGAGCTAGATTCCATCCTATTAATTCGTTAATGGGTGCAGAAAGCACTCCCTCTCGCCTGTTCATCTGCCTGCGTGTTTGCGCGGGAGCACACAAAAGCTCGGCACTCTGTCAGAGTGCACAGAGACCTTTCCTGTGGTGCTGGCTGGCTGAAGGTGGCCAGGAAAAGCTGGAGTCACCTCTTCTTCAGTGGCTCTCTGCCCTGACCTTTCCCCACAGGCACATCCTGACCCCCTGACCCAAACCAGAGCTTCCTGAATGAGAGTCCAGCAGGGACATTGTTTCAGGTTGCGGAGAGCATGCATGCTGGTATGCCGTGACGTCTGCAATCGTGTCAAAAACATCGCATGATATAGATGACTGGCACTGCCAAATCAAGTGGCAGAAAGTGGCAGAATATCACGGGAAGCAGGGCAAGGTCATTAAAAAAACCCAACCAAACCACTCAACAGTGACTGAAAAAGGCATAACGGAAATAAGTTGTTTATTTAATATTGCAGCATAAGAAACAGTTCATTAAAGATAGCATTTCACAAATTTTCACCTTGTATTCCTTCCAAAAGCATCTCGCTGGCCCACAATGGACTCCTGTTCTTCTGTGAAAGTGGTCCTGGTTTATGAAGTTTTACCTCAAGGGAAGAATAGTTATACAGGATGTTCATACTCAGACCCCAGAGTAGGGGTGAAAAGTTGGAGCATGGGCAATTTATCTCACTGGATAGACTCTCCTCTTTTCACTCATCATTCTTTAAGTGCTTTCTTTTATTGCACTGAAATTTAAGATCTTGTGGCTTGAAAATTATGAGAATAAAAAAGATTTTTTTCCCTTTATGTTTTTAAGCACAAGCAGTTTCTAGGCTTTTCCCTGTTACCAGAAGCTTACTTTTTCCTTTCTGTGGTAAAGGTAGACACTATTCCTTGTTTAAGAAATACTGAGACTTATAATACAACTCTGAGCAAATATGAACTTAGTTCAGTGATGTGGCCCATGGTGAACAGCTTGGGTCACGTCCAACACAAATGCAGATCAGAAACCTCTACCACCAGCAAAACTCTATCAGGAATTGTACCTACCAGGACATCAGTGCCTCCTGGAGCCATAACCTAAGTGTACGCATGTATGTGCTTTCTCTCTCCTCTGTCTGTCTTCCTCCCACAAGTCATCCTCTGATCAGAGCCATGCTGACTTGCAAAGACTTCACAAGAAGCCAGTGGTACAGAAGGTCTCTGAAAGGCCTGGGTGTGCAGCCTCATCTAGTGAAGGCCAGTCCAGTGTCTGAGGTTATTTTTCAATTTCAATTCAAAGAAAAATCAAATTTGCACAATGTTCTTAACATTTTTAAATCTAGAGGGAAGAACAGAGCACAAATAAACTATTACTGCAGGCTTTTTTTATTAGAGGTTGGTAGCGAGTCAAGCATTAGGGACTACTGCAAAGATTCAAAAAGGGCTCAAACGTGGACTTGCATAAAGCTGTCTATTCACATGCATAAACTTTGAGTTAGGGTCTAAATGGAATTTCTCCCTTTCATTCCTGAAAAAAGACAATGTTGGTTGTAGTTGGGTGGTTACCTTCTTTTAAACTGTGTTGATGTCAGCTAGCCCCCAGGTTTTAGGCTGGGCCTTTGACTCTTTCCCATGACACCATTCCTTTGCTTCGTTGTGGACACACGCATTTCCACTATTCATTATTACAGAATTAGGTTTATGCTTACGGCATCAGGCTGTGTTTTGGCCACCATTCACCACCAATGTCATTTCAGAGTGCTGTGTACATATTGTTCATGAAATTCCGTGACATAAAAGCAGACTATGGATTTTTGGCTCCATTTGGTGCTGATGAGGAGCAATGTAGTATATGATTAGCCTCTGCACCTTTCTGCTTTTAATTACTGTACTGCTGGCTTATTTTTTTCTGCTGTTAGCGTGGTTTAAGTATCTAATATTCATACCAATACCTTAAATATAGGGGTCTTTACAGAGCATTAGGTCACATTTGTATCTGGTCTGTGGATCTGGTCTTGCGTTTTAGCTTCGTTAGAACCGACAAAGCGGCAGCTGTTTGCACCCTTACTGGAGCTACCAGTTCCATAAATCATGTGAACTAACTGCTACAAAGCTGAAGTCATATGAAGAACTTGGATAAACGATGTCATCCCAATACCTTATCATGAGGATGTCTGAAGCCTCTGCTTAAGCATTTTCGGTACAGGATTCCTACCGTGGCTGTTACGCTCCGCTCACAGAAGGATGCCCACACCTGAGCAGCCATGACGCGCTTTGGCCAATAAAATTAATGCACATTCTTCTGCATTCAGATGGTCAGAGAGAAAGGAAAAGCCTTAGACTGCACACAGAGATGAAAAAGCCTGCTCTTCGCGTTCTCTACCATTCAGAAGTACACTCGCAATGCTCAGGGGACATGTACAAGTGAGCACAGGCACCAGAGGCATATACAAAGCCAGTTTCTTATTCTGACGAGGCCAAATGTCATTCTTCTGTATTGAGCCTCTGAGACTGGCTATAAAATCATCAGCCATTGATTCTGTTCTTATTTTGTTTATGGACCATAAGAGAAGCTTATGAAAATGTCAAGCTCAGATCACTGAAAAATGAAATCCTCTGCTTATTCTAATTTTGGCCTCATCCACGCACTTTTACTCTCCCTATATCTCCATCTATATGGAAATTTTTTCCTCATATTGCCACAGAGTGGAATTCAAAATGAAAAAGGTGTCTAGAATACTGTTTAAAAACTTATGCACAGAAACGTACATACAAAAATTCATATCTGTCTTAGCATCTGTATTATAACCTCAGAGACTGTAAGCTAGGTACCTTATGGTCAAAAAATCAGTTTATATGTCTGATTTTCCTATCTTTTAAACCAGATCTTTTTTGTTTTATCCCAGTGGTCTTGACCAGGATGTGACTGATGTAACAGAAAGTGAAAAACAGTCAGTCAGATGCATAAATAGCCACTTTGGAAAGCCGTTGTAGCAGCTGTATGTTAAAATTAGGAACATAAGTACTGTGGCATTTTTTGTGTGAGCAATTGGATGACTGACCTTTTAAAAATGTGAGGCTCAGGTTAGCCCATCGCCTTCATCCTGCTGTGAGACAGAGGTTACTGCTTAATGTGTATTTATGAATGTCTTGAAATACTCACTGTTCTCATCCTTCGTGTTGTTGCCAGATTGTGCTGTACTTGACTGTCCATCACAGTTGGTGAGAGCTGGTATCACGGTGCAACTTTGGGACTTTTTTCCCCAAGTCTCATCCTCTGTGGCTGGAAAAGAAGCCTCTGCATTCTGGATGAGTGTTTAGACAGCTTATAGGTATCCTGTTTATCCTAACTAAGGCCCTCATTTTCACTCCGGGACATTTGGATAGAATTACACATTTAGAGACAAGCCCTGGTTTAGTCTGCTCCAAGTCTTGCTTTTAAGCTGAGCTTCGTCACAACTTTACTTTGGAACCTATAAAAATAACACAAAGGGGGTTTTATATTTTTTGTACTGTACACACACACACACACAAATACATATATATTACATATATAGTATATACACCTGTATGTTCACAATACCTACTATACATAAAATACATGTAGTTGCTGGTTTAAGTTCTTATTTGCTGCATGGTCAAGAATCTGGTTAGGAACACAAAATCTAGAGTCATATCATTTCCATCCACTATTTCAGAAATACTTCAAGACTGTAATTTCTAACCTTTTTTTCTTTTTTTGGAGGTGGAGTGAGGTGGAGTTAGCTGTTATACTGTGTGCAATGACATGCCTTGTGGTTTAGCGAGATTAACTAAATTAAGGCCACAGTGTATCAGAGGAAGATTTAACAAAAGTATTATTGGACATGACAGGAGAGCAATAGGAATAAAAGTTAATCCCATGAAGTTCAGAGATTTGGGCCGGGGTGGGGGATGGGTTTTTTTTTAATAAACAGGACCCATCTTTATTAAAATTCTTTGCTGGTTTTTAGAGGAGCAGAGGCAATTTCTGATGGATGGCACAGTGGTGTTTGACAGAAAAATCCTGCATGGGATCCGAACTCTTTCCTCACCTTTCTCAATCACCAGAAAACAAATTGGAAAAGTGGAAATAGCAAGGTCAGGTCAGGTGAGCACATACTTAAGCATTTCATAGGGTGCAGGGGGCAGAGCAGTGATCTGCTCTCATGTTCCATTAATTCAGAGACAGCTGTCATTTATCTTTTGATGGAAGCTGGAGGTTGAAATGCTTGACACAACATATCAGGCCTAATATGGAATGATAAGAGCAATGTGGGTTTAGTTCTGTAAAAGTGAGTTACTGTGCAAAGAGCTTTCATAATTCCCCTACTGACGTTTAACAGGGAACTCTGGCCACATTTCAGCAAATACAAATTGCCCAGCCATAGTTGTTTTTTTTTAAAAAAAAATCCAAGAATTGCATGGGGAATTAACCACATAATTTCTATTAGAGGCTATATGAATTGCATGACTAAATCCTTGTGAGGCTTCTTAAATACTTAAGACCTCTTTGTCCATAAAAGAGTCTTAAAGGGAGCTTTTGAAATGCAGGTAAGTAGGCAAAAGTTAAATTGGTGAGAAAGTATTCTTTTTTTTTTTTTTGCTTCTGGAAAAATTGACTGCAAGATAACAACTCAAACATACCTGCTTCTTTAGTTGTCAAAGTATTAGCATCTGCAAGTCAATTTGGTGGGAAATACCATTAAAAAGATGAAAGAGAGCAAAACCAAAACCAATTTCACTCAATAGTGCTGTAGATGCAAGAGGGAAAAAAGAATGCTTTCTATAAAAAACTAAAGCGTGTGGGGGGTTGACAGTAAGATGCAAAAGAGATCCTCCAAAAATCACATTTAATACAAGAAATTACAATATATGCAATATGAACAGCAGAGAAAATCAGCACAGCATGCTGCTGACTCAAGAAGAGATTTTGTGTGTGGCAAGGGGCTTAGGAGCTAATGAGCTGATGCTTGTACAACCCTGCATCTTACCCCTCCCTTGTTTTAAAAATTAAAAGAGCTTTCCATCACCTCTCGCGATTCAGATGGGACTACTTAAGGGTGCTGGGGCCAGGCAGGTTCTTTGTGCTTTGGAGACTCAAACTTCACAGGTCACAGCTCTTTGAAAGCATTATTTCACTGACACCTCTACCCTTCTGTTTACAGTTGTGTGCATCTTACCTTCCATCACATGTACAAATAGGTAATATTAGCCGCTTGCAAAAGAGGTGTCGGGAAGATAGGTATGTGCCTTTGCACAATTTATGGGTAACAGCAAACAGGCCAAAGCATCATCCTGTGTTTCACTGTGGAAAGCTCCAGAGACCCACGCCCTAACCCCCAGTCTAAGTGATCTGATTTTGGGAACTGCAACTTTAAATTTACAAGGTAACACTTTGTTCTATGTAATCTGTAGCGCTATGGAGATGAGGTGAGTCCAGACTTTCAGTGGTCAGACATAGGTTCTGAATTCCTGGTCCTAACTCTTCCTTCTCATGAGTCACACTTGCTGTTTGTCCAGCCTGATGTGGGGCATCTATTCTGGTCATGTCATCTTGATGAAGGTCTGGATTTGAATTCGTAATTGCTGCCTCCTGAACTGAAAAGCTTTCAAGGTCTAGATATTTTCATCCAGCCCTGTCTCTGGCAGGAGAGCAGGAGCAGAAGAAATTGCTGACATACTTTCAGTTCAGCTTCTCATGACTTTTAGAAACTTGTTCTGTCACAGAGGAAAAAGTTTTTTGCTTGTCATTGCCTAAATGTTGTTGTTTGATTTTTTTTTAAATTATTTTGCTTGAGTGTAACCATTTTTGAGTCTGAAGAAAATAAAGGTAAAGCATTTTTCCCTTGATAAAGAAAAATCACTTAAAATATTTTCCTGCAAAAGCAAGAAAGAAATGAGAGTTGAAAACAAAAGAAAAGCTCTGTATCAAGAATTGGCTTTGACTGCAATAGAGAAAAGTGGTTGTAATTGGTTCAGGATGTTTATCTCCTTTTTTTTTTTCTTCTTTTTAAATCCCATACTGAGAATTAATAGTCTGGTTGGTTTTCTGAGAGGTTCTTCCCCTTTGACTTTGCTTTTTTAAAAAAATATTTTTAAATACATTATTTCAAAATACTAGGGACATCCACTGTTGTGGGGAAATCTCCTGTGACTCTTGCAAGATGCCAAGAGGCGTAAGAGAGCTTCAGTGTGCTCACGGGAAAGAAAACCACCCATATGACTCAATATCACACTATTTGAGGAATGTGCCTTACTGGATTATTTTGATGCTACTCAATGAAATGAGATGTTACCTGTAGCAAGCAAGATAAATCATCTGCCTCTGATAGGTATTTCCTGCAGCTGCAGAAATTACTGAGTGGAGGATTCAGACTTTTATGATCTGTTTTCAGGTACAAAAGTAATGGAGGGTGTTGAGAGGGAGGGGAGGAGTGAGGACCTCCTTTGTCCTGGGCTGCAAAGCTCATGTGTAAACGCTATTGTTCTTCTCACACAGAAGAAAGGAATATGCATTTATATATTTCAGTGACACAGGCAGCACCCTGTGAGAAACAGGAGAGGCTCTTTGTGTTCATGGCTCAATTGGGCTGCTCCATGTCTGGGTGTGTGTGAGGCATGTAGCAGCAGGCATGGTGTTAGGTGCTTGGAAAGGGTTGGATAGATTACTGCTGGGTACCCTTCCAGGAGGTTCCTCTGTTCCTCTATGCAACAGCGATGCCTTAATGATGTCACTGCATCTCCTTGTCTCTCAGAGCATCAGCCTAATGCACCCCAAACAGCTGCTAGCAGAGGCACGAGGTGTTTCATGGCATGGTGTGCTTGTCAGTTCTGTGTTCACATGTAACAGGCCTCTGAAAAACACACGTGGCTCTGCTTTAGACATCACTCCAGTTACAGAGTCAGCATTGCAGTTTGAAGTGCTGAGCGAACCTGGTGTTTTAATTCAAATTTCATCTGAGATTTCTTTGATCCTTCTGTTCTTAGAGGAAAATAATCACCATCTTTAGGGTTCCTTTACACGTCTTGGGAGTATAGATCAACGGTAGGGAGGCAGTTTTCTTTAATAAAAACTAAAGTAATAAGGTGAAAAACGTAGATTTTCTCAGAACACTCTTAAACCCTTTATGTAGGTCACGGTCACAATATCTAAGTAACTGGGATACAAAGTTCCCCATACTATTGTATGCCCTTGGCTCTTTCCTAGGTTCACTCCATAGAAGAAAGCAGGAGCTTCCCACCCCCGCGGCGAGCGGGAAGGGACTGCAGTGAGTAGGAAGTTACCAAGTGTTAACAACTGAGCTGGTGCAGAGGAGGTGACACGCATCCCACGGTGTAAGGCTGGAGCAGATTGTGGCCTTCCTGATCTAGGGGAGAAGTAATTCATTCACAAGTGTATTTGTTGGATAGTAGCAAACCCTTTATCTAGAGGCATAATCTGTTCCTTAGGGCTTCTACTGAATTCAATCAGAGGCCGGTTGTTGTTTTTCTAATGTAAGCACTAAATAATGCTCTGAGATTACCTCTAGGCCGGGGGTTTAACAACATCCTGTACTCCACTTTGGCAAAATAGGACTGGCACCTACCACAAGATATATACAATTGCTTTGAAAAGTTTATAGTCGTATAAGGTTGGGTAGAGGGATGTGACCTTGCCCTCCCCTTCCCAATTCTTCTCTATTTTTCTCACTGCAAGAACAGTTATTTTTGTTTCAGACCATTCATGTTTAAGGAAACCACTAATTTATATAGGGCATGCTCAGAGGCTTAGCATAATCATTCCCAGAGTAACATGACTGTTTTCATTAGCATAATTATGCCCATACTCATTACATGATTCATATTCGTATAATTTTTTTTTAGGAGTCACAATTCCCCACTTTATTAGATTTGTCTTTACTGAAGAATTGTTCTAATTTTTTTAATCATCCCTTATTCTTCAATTTAACTTTCAGAGGTGAAATGGGATATTTGGTTTCTTTCTGAGAAACTTCCCCCTAGCTGAGACTGTGGCCAGCGCTGCTGTAAGTTATGTGAGGAGAAACTAGAACTGAAGCCTATGGCTCTGAAAAGCTGTGCCCATCTGATTTTCCTATCACGTTCGCCTTTCATTTTTGGTTCCTAAGAGATAGGGCTAGAGTTGCATTCTGATCTGCGCTCTCTGCAGTCTCACTGTTACCTCCTAGTTGCTGAAGGATCCTTGTCACCCCTACACCTTCCTGGATGAATCAAGAAATGCATATTGTTCCAGTTTCAGATGCTGCAGTGTATGTGAGTGCGTACAGACCTAAACAGAAGCTGAATGGACTGTTTAGCAGACAGCAATTTCCTGTATCCAACTGCTTACACACAGCAACCCAGTAGGGCTTAGCTGACACAAACTATGATGGGTTTCTTCAGGCTTAAATAGGTTGCCATATCCTATTTTAGAATGGCTGCTATATAACTCTTGGTCATATGGCAGTCTTTAAGAAAGTGTCCTCTAAGGGAAAACCCCACATATTTTAGGGGGACAAATAAATAAATAAATAATTTGAGCTTTCAGGATGTTTTCTCCAAAGAAATTTTCTTGATTTGCATGCCATTGAAAATCCTGTGTCCCAAGAAACACAATCAAGCAGTATGATTATGTTTCATACATCCTGGACTGGATTTTTAAGGGGGAGGGAAGGAGAAGGGAAACAGTGAAAATGCAAAGCTGCAGTATTTCTTTAATTACTTCTGTGGGGCAGAATTCATTACTTCTATCCTACGTTCTGTATTCCGTATGCAAAATACTATTATGTTTGCAGCTTTGTGGCGGTCAAATATGATCGATCTTCTTTTCCCCAGTGCTAGCACATTTCTGTGTGTTGCTCTCGTTTCCACATGGGCAGAGACGTGACAGATTTTTTACATTCCCAGTTAGAATGCTTTCTGGCATTTTTCCGGCGAGGAGCAGGGGCTGGGAGCTGGATTCCCTTGCTCAGTGTGGCTCTCCAAGTGTGGTCTTTGGTCAGAATCTCCAGCTGATTTGAACGTGGTCTGGAGGGCTGGCCTCTGCTTGGCCTCAGGAAGTCCTCATTAATACTCAGTGCAGCTGAATGGCTGCCAACACTCAACTGCAAGGACAGAATGAAGATTTGCTGTGTCTAACTCCAGACATCTAAATTAGCTTTAAAATCTATACTCTGTACAAAAGGATTCCTTCATCTGGAACTCTCAATTAACTAAAAGTAGTAGACTTAGGTGGACTATGCTCTTTTACATAAACAATTGAAACCTCTATGTCAGTTGGTGAAAGTCCAAATAAATCCACTGAAGCCGAAGGATCCTCTCTCCATCTTCATCTCTGCACAGCTCATTGTGTCCCTTTTCCATCAAGTTCTGTAAGCAGAAATGCACCTACAAGGGCAAGAAGTGGCTTTTATCAGAAAGGTTGCTGTTTATTCCAGCTCAGTGTGGCAAACCAATGTGCCTATGTCTTTGAAGAGTTGGGTTTGGAGTTTCAAACCGTTTCATCATCCAGTCATTTACTTATGTAATTTTTTGAAGTCTTTGAATGTATAATTTATGATGCTTCCCTGTGTCTCTTGTGACAATGAATGGCAATGGGTGTCTTGAAGCAGAAGCTTATCCTTTGGGAAGCACCTAACTGAAGAGCTGACTTAAACTACAGGCATCCTCCATTCTACCTCCAGGATGCACAAAGCTGATGGCTTCAAGCACCTGTAAAAATTTCGTTATCTTAGAATTTTGGTGAAATACAATCCTACTGAAGCTTCTGACCTCTCTTTGAATCCTTAAACTTTCATACTATATGAGCTTCTTCCTCCTGGCAATACCATTTTGCTGATGCTATTTTTTTATTTGACATTCAGGCTGGCTACTGTCCTTACCCAGCAGAGCTAAACAGAGTTCGTACACTGCAGATGAGGTAACAATGCCTGGTTCTGTTCTTTGATTCATTTCTTTCCGCTGCTGGTGCAAGTATAATTCTGTAGGATCTATCCAGTCTCATCAGAAGGCCCTTCCCATGCCAAAAGACCAGGAGTGAGAATGTCCCTACATTGGGACACTCATGGCTTTAAAAAATGTTGTGTTGGGTATGAGGCAACTACTAGTCCATGAAAAATTGCTCAAAGGTATGACCTTGTTAAGTCCTTTGAATTACCTCAGCTTCAAGAAGGTTGGGAATGCAATCCTTCTCATGTCCCTTCTACTGTAGTTGGATAGAAACACACTGTTAGATATCAATGTAGTCCACCTAAAGTTTGGGATTACATCTCTGTCCCTCTATTGACAGAATTCAGTTGTTTCAATTAGGTGAAACAACTCCAGGTCTGAGTATTGGGAACAGAACAAAAATTTGCTGAAGAACTAATACCCATCACTGACACTGCTTCTCAGAAGGACTTTCAAAGTCTGTATGCTTGTTTCTTCTGGGATTTTTTTTTTTAATTCATTACTTTTTTTCAAATAAACCCAAGAGTGTAATGGATTTTACATTATTTGCCCTTTGAAAAAGAAATAATTACTGCTTTATTTATCTTCATTTACTGTGCTATGGGTGTTCAGGACCACATATGGTTTAATTTTTAAATATTCTTTATGTTGAGGAGACTATTAGGACTGGAGCCCCTCAAAGAATAACTTGAACTAGAGGTCACCTATCCCACATGGTTGCTCAAAGCAGCTCCAGTCAGATCAAGTGCTCAGGGCCATGCCTAATCAGGTTTTGAACATCTCCAAGGATGGAAATTCCACAGTGTCTCTGTGCAATCTGTTTGACCACCCTTGTGTTAGTCTGGGTTTCCCCCCGTGTCCCCCCTCCTAATACCAAATCAGATTTTCCCATGTTCAAGCTTATGTCCATTGTCTTTTATCCTGCCCACAAAAGTTGTGGGTGCCCCATCATTGAAACTGTTGAAGGTCAGATTGGACAGGACTTTAGCAACCTCAGCTACTCAACAATGTCCTTGGCCCATGGCAGGAAGTGGTTGGACTAGATGATCTTTAAAGGTCCCTTCCAACACTTCCATACCATTCTGTGATTCTGTGATCCTGCTGTGCACCTCCGAGAAGAGCCTGGCTTAGGCTTCTCCAGCACAACTTGTAACACTGTTACACATAGTAATAGGACATCCTTCCAGCCTTCCCTTCTTCAGGCAGCACAAATCCAGCTCTCCCAACCTCTCTTTGCACGCTGTGGGCTCCTGCCTCCAAACACCTTCATGGTTCTCTGATGGGTTTTCTCTAAGTCTATGGACAAGTGTTTGCCTTGTACTGTGGAGCTCAAAACTGAATGCAGCAGCCCAGTGTCCCCAGGTCCTTTTTTGCAAAGCTGCTTTCCAGCTGATTTGACCTCTGACTATACTGATGTGCGGAGTTACATCTCTCCAGTAGAAGGACTTGGCATTTAATCTTGGTCATCTTCTTGAGGTTCCCATCAGCCCCTTTTTCCTGTCTGTTTATATCCCTTTAAATAGCAACCCTGTCCTTCAGGGACTGGCCAGCTTGATACTGTCCATAAACTTGCTGAGAGTGCACTCTGCCCCATCATCCAATGCCATTAATAGAGACACAGAACAATACTGGGGCTTGAATTAATCCCAGAAGGACACCACTAGTAACTGACTGGCAGTTGGACTTTGTACTGCTTTGTACCATACTTTGATCCCAATTGTCCAGCCAACTCTCCATCCATGTTTTTCTCCACTTAGCCATTTCCTAGGCCCATCTGCCTGGAAAAAAATATTTTGCTCTAGGAAGGGAAAGTATCTGCTCTGGCCATTCAAAAACTTCATGTACAATCCAAAATTTTATTTTGCTACTGTTTAATGCAAAGTTTTCTTTACTAAGTAAAAATCATAATCTGAAATGTTTTTTTCTTTTGTATTATTAGTATGTTTGGTGAAAAGGGGACATTTTAATGTAGGTTTGACTTAACATTTCATGGAAAACCACAAATGGAATTGGGTAACGTTAAAAACTACAGTATTGGTTTTATTTTAGTGGTTTTGTCTGCATATCTCTTGTAATAATGTGGCATCTCCAGGGTGAAATGTATTTGAGAGCACTGGATGAAAAACACTCAGTAGCAGCAATGACCTGCTGCCAGCATGGTGAAGAAAATGTTTGGGTTTTTTCCTATGTTATTCTAATAGTTCTTTAAGAGAGAGAGAAAAACACCCAAACAAACAAAAACACCCAACAAATAACTGGACTCCTGAAAAGTTGCCTCTACTCTCATAAATTGAAAATCTCTTATTTCTTTCTAGTGGTAAGTGCTCTTTAAAGAAACAAGAGGACATGAGCTACTTTCCCATCCATTTAGCTGTGAACAAGTCCCTTGACAAATGAGTACCCCAGGGAGACGCTGGAGTTAGTCACCAGAGCCCCCTCTGTGACTTCCGCGATTACTTCACTTTTATTATTGCATAGCAGGACTTAATGTCAGAGCGACTGAGTAAAGCACACAACCAATTATTTACTGCCCCTGCATACCGAGACAAGGCGTGATATAATTCTGTAGCATGAGGTAGCGCTTGCTCATGGCAGTGCCGCGCTACCTCCTTAGATTCCAGGTCTCTTTTAACATTACAACTCAAGTAACTCCTTTTTGGCCAGTGAAATAAATGAGTAAAATTCAACCTGTGTATAAGTAAATGCTTGCGGCACTGGGGCCTGGCTCTGTGTTATTTGCAAGGAAGAACTTGTTGACAAAGGTACAGTTCATCTTGCTCCCTGGCTCAGTCGATGCTATTATTTGAACACCTTTTGATCACTGCCACATGCACAGAAAAATGTGTGACGGTGTTGTATGCATTTTTATCATAGCCTAAAAACCCAGAGAGTCTTCCTTTAATCAGCAAAGTAGAGATTGACACACCAAAACAGTACCATCGCCCTTGTCCCATGTCCATCTGTTGTATGGGCTACTTTGGAGAACAAAAGTAATTGTAACATTGCAGAACAGTTACACCATACATTGGCCCAGGAAATGTTCCCTTTTAGTGAGCACTATGTAGGTAGATTATGCCCTGAAACATGTAGCTGTTTTTGAGTCCTGTAACCCGCCTCATTGTTGCAATGTTCTGATAATGAGGAAGGTGGAGGGCACAGGCGGAGCAGAGGAAGTGAGTATTCAAATCGCTTACCTCCTAACTACGCAATGGAGCCGTGTCCATTACGAGTTTTGTTTCCCCGGGCTCCCTGTTTTGCTAATGGACATGAATGGATTCTTCCAGAGAGGGGCTTGGGGCAGAAGAGCCACTTTGGTGTTCTGGCTCCTTCCAGGGTGGAGTTGTCCTTTCTCTCTCTCTGCAGATGGCATGGTCAGCTCGGAAACATTAACCCACCCACAGGTGGCAGCAGCTTCCACCCTGTGATGCCCTTCGCCAGTTTCCTATGTGCATGTATGACAACCATGGCTATGGTCTGAGATTTTTTTGGAGTGAGGGTGGCAAGGTGAAGGGTAAACGCTAAGAAGCAGCATTTGGAAGTGAGGCCATGCTGTACTTATTTGACTGGACTGCTTACACTGCAACTCCATTTTCCTGGTTTCAACAGCAATCCCATGCGGCTGTGGCTGAGCCCTCTAGTGTTACTTTTACTGACTTTTTAATATCTGACAAAATGCTTTGAATCAATACATCCAATAGGGTGTCTCAGTGATGTTATATAAAGTAATGAATGATTAAATAAACTTAGAGCTAAACATGGATTTTTTAAAAGATTTTTAATCTTTTCCCCTTTCTGTTGCTAGATCTGTATTGTTACTGTTGGAGCAGCCAGTGACCATTTAACAGCAGCCTGGATAGCTGTCAGCATTCTTCCAGGGGAAGTAGCCCTGGAAGCATCTATGCATTGCTAGGGGTGATATTGTTACAAGTTCATCAATGGTATGCTTATAGCCACTTGTATTAATAGTGTTGAAATGTGAAAGCCCTGTCAGGCACTCCTGTAAGAATTGCAGGCAGGCAGAGGGCCTCGAAGAACCTAAAACGAGGTGTGGCTCCTACAAATCAGCTTTATCCATCACACCTCAGTTTTTTACTCCTTTAACAGACTTACAGCCTCTTTGTCCATTTGGGGAAATTGCCTGTTCCAGAGAAGGAAAAACAAACCCTGCTCTGTTATTTGAAAGGTGCCAATTTGATGGTGAAGTGCAGCCCAGGGGCTAAATCAGAACCTCCATGTCAAGCTCTGTCATCTTGGATAGACGTCTGTTACTGTAAACTTCTTAGTGAATCCAGTGCTTGATCATTTTGTTTTCCATTTCTACACGTCATACTTGAGGAGTGGGTGTAGTGAAGCCCAGAGAGCAAAGGAAAACACGTATTTCTTTGAATGTCTGCTCTTAGAGCACATGGTGACCTCAATTCCTTTTCCTGAACTCCAGAGCCCTCTACTTTTATCATCTTTCCCACTCCTGCTGCCCTTTTGGAATGGCTTGCCTAACCAGCCAGCTTCCTCACCCTTTCTATAGCACTGGAATCCCCAGGGCTATCCATGTAATTGGAAAGAAACCACTCTCTCTTTTTGTTTTTTTTGGTCAGCATAGAAGGGGAAACTCTCCATAGTAAAGCCTACCCTAAGGTGCAAAGGCACTCCACAAACCCAGAGCCATAGAGGGGTTCGATGGCTTATGGTGCTTTGTGTCTGCAGATATGGAATTCCAGCCTCCCCTTCACCTTGTATGTCTGTGCTCTCAAAGCTCTGTGAGTTAGTTTGGGTGGCTTGCCTGTGAATATGGCTACAAAAGACAGTAGTTATGATTGAACCATAACTATATGTTAGAGTGAATCAGAAACATCCTGTGAAAAATGGATCAATACTTATTTTCAAAGATTCATATGTAAGTTCTGCTCTGTAGAGAATGTTATGACTCATTGAAAGATACGACTTTCTTTTTTTTCTCACACGTTGCCTCATTCTCTAACTTCACAAGTTGTTTGCCACCTTCTTGCTTTTCAGAAGATTTTCCTCTGAATTGCTATCAGGTTCTTTGTCATCATCAGCGCAAAATCCAGTAATGGTGATGGAATTTTGCAAAAACACAGCTACCAGTCTGAACCTTTACATTGTCTGTGTCATATTCAAGTTTTTGAGTGAAGTAAGTGCAAAGAAACAGTTGTAAAGGATTTTCTGAAAAGTTGCTTTGGCTTTCTAATTGGGAACCTTACCAGCATTACTGTGGCCTGTAAAAGTAAGAAAACAAAAAAAGTAAAGAGCAGTCTTGGGCAAATACCTGTAAAGAAAGTTGTTCCCGTAACTGATGATTTCTTCTCTTTAAATTGCCTTGCATTGTCTTACGGAGTTTGCTCCTATGAATACAAATTTAGAGCTGTAAGGCTACTTTCCGATATACTACTCCAGTGCAGTAAGTGTTTACTAGAACCTTTCTGCTGGTGGGATGAGGTGAGGAATGAATACCATTTGCCAAAAGCCAGCAGAGGGATTCAGTGATGGAGCAAAGTTCAGAAATTTGCAACTTTTAACTCAGATGACTGTCCTCACACCAAACCTGTGTCCTAAGTCATGATAATTATTTTACCACCACCACCACCATTTTTGCCTTTGAGTAATTGCCAGGGAACTCACTCTGCAGTCTGGAGACAGCAGAGACTGTGTTCTGCAATTAAATGTTAGGGAGTTTTTAATGAGAGCTCCAAGGCTGATTCATAGTTCAAAGTTATCCAGAAGGTTTCTTTTTCTTTTCTTTTCCTTCGCCTTTTTTTTTTTTAAATCAAAACCAGATCATTCATTTTTATCTCAGACAAAAATATGATAATGGTTAATTCATTGGGCGGGGAGAAGGAATGTAGGGAGTTACTGCTAGACTTTAAATAAAAAAATTTTGAGGTCTAATATTTTATTTCATTTCGGAAATGTAATAAATCCTCTAAAAGGCCTTACACAATTTCTCCTTGAAGATATTGCACTCAGATAATGATGCCATGCCCTTGCCAGCCAATTTCGTGATTTGTTCAGGTTATTCCAATAATATCTACATTTCACGGGAGAGTATTTACATTGAAATCTTCCCTGAGATTTGTCATGCCCTGTTGACATCATGTTTTCTCCTGTGTCACCTTCAAGGACTGATAGGGCATGAAAATCTGTAGGAATAAACAGGACTTGAAATCCCCAGTGTAAGAAGCTGCATCTCAGCCCTGTGGGGAAGAGAACTCCTTCACTCCCACTGATGTCATTAGTGCTCCAGGAGACTCAGCATTTTGGAGAGGATGCTCAGTGCCTAGCAGAATTAGGATGTAATTGCCAATTTCAAGCCTATGTACAGAACCGTGTCTCAGGCCAGGAGATGAGAAGGAAGTAGCAAGCTGGTTACAGAAAGTCATAAGTAAACATCACCAGATGCTTTTGCAGAAGTAGTGGCCCCTTTGGAGACCAACTTTCTCATTTCTGAAGACTTCTACCCTGTAGGAGTAACTGAAGGTTACTGAAAAAGAAGCACAGCTATCCTCCCAGAAACACGTGTTCTCTCCAGATACCGTGTTTGATTCCTGGAACACAGGGAATACAAATGGCTGTGGTTTAATCAGATTAGATTACCTCTTCCACATTAATTGGAATCCTTTGCAAACTGAAAGAACTGACCTCTAGTACAGCATGGGAAAAGCTGGGAGTTTATTGCTGAGATGGGGGCCAGTGGGAGAATTTTAGAGAATGGAGACCAGTCTGGGACAGATATGAGAGACTAAGGTGGCAGTGATTGGAAATTACAGTGCAATGGATCTACTAACAAGGTATAAACAATTTAGGGTCTGTCTTGATAATTAGGGATAGTTACTTTCAGGACACTTTTTGTTTGCTCATTAACCAGCCAAATTGGACAATGGACTAGTAAGATACTTGAAATATCCTTTAAGCTTTAAGGAAACTGATTTTGCAACTGAATATTTAATTTGTGGAAATGAGGGATAGGTGTGTGGGTGTGGTAGGCCATGAAAGTAGAAAAGGAGATCCTTAGAGGGTTGGTTTTTTTCTTAATGTTTGGGTTTCTTTGTTTGTTTCAGAATCTTTAAAAATATTTTACATTTGAAAGTAAAACTTCTTCTTATCAAAGAAAGCATGTGGAGATAGAAGGGTCATCCAGGCTGATGAAGGGGCTGGAGGGAAAATCATATGAGGTGCAGCTGAGGGAGCTGGGGCCCTTTAGCCTGGAGAAGAGGAGGCTGAGGGGAGACCTTATCACCACCTACAAATACCTGAAAGGAGGTTGTAGAGAGGTGGGAGATGGTCTCTTCAGCCAGGTGACAGGTGATAGTACAAGGAAAATGACACAAAGCTGTGCCAGGGCAGGTTCAGATTAGATGTTAGGAAAAAATTTTTACTGAAAGAGTTGTCAGGACCTGGAACAGGCTGCCCAGGAGCCTGGATGTGTTTAAAAAAAGGGTAGATCGGGTACTTAGGGATATGGTTTAGGACAGGATGGAAACAGTTGGACTTGATGATCTTAAAGGTCTTTTCCAACCTTGTGATGCTGTGATATGTGATTGTTCCCTTGAATAATTTTATAAACATAATGCTTTCAAGATAGCAATAGTATGCAGAAGGATGAGGTATGTGCCTAGTTTTGTGATTAATTGGCATTTTCCATTCATAATAGTGTAGTGAATGTGCTAACTTTGTTTATATTTAATGCACGATAAATCAGCCCCCCATCCATCGCAGAATGAGAGTTGAAACAACTGTTAGGCCATATTGTGTTCCAGACACCTAAAAAGTGCTGTCTTCAACAGCAATTCTCATTAGGGCTGTGCTATGTCCCACACATATCACTGATGTACTTCCATAGCCACAGCTCTCACTGGCATCACTCCGAGTATTGCTCCATATTTGAGCACAACCTTACGCTCTGTGTGCATGGAGAATTTAAGTGTATTTTTATGATGAATGCCATCAGGAAATAACTACATGATCTTGTATGAAATTGTGACAAGTGTAACTACAGGCAAGGAAAGATCTTGAGCCCTGCAATTTTTTCCATTCTTAGTTTGCAAGGCTGATTTTCCTGCTGCTCCTCATAAACTGTGCTCAGTACAAGGTTGCCACTATGAGAAAGGAAGAACTCAATACCCCACAGACAGCATCCACCCCTCCCCAGCTGGTCCCCCACCCCAAAAGGAAAAGGTATCACTGCCGTAATGTCTTCGTGGCAGTGACAAATCTTGTGAGTGCAAGTACACCAACATGGGCTGTTCATGCTGCTGGTGGCAGTCTGGGCACGTTCAGGCACTAAGGCTGGTCTGTTCTGCTGAGCCATGTGTGGGCCCCGGATCTGACCCACAGATATCAGGCCCCCTTGATGTGCATGCTTTCCTTCTTTCCAGACAGCTGGGTGCAGTGTGGCTCGATCCAGAAGGATGCAAGAGGTCCCTGCAAAGCGGGGGTCCAAAAATTTGAGCTTTCTACCACAGGAGTGGTCAAGGACAAAGCCCCTGGACAGAACACCCAGGCTCCAGCACTGATGGCAGGCAGGAGGCTTAGTCAAAAGCTGCACACACTCAAACCATGCCCACTTCTTGAGGCAGGCACCATATGATACAATGTTTAAAAGCAACCCATGGTCAGAATTAGCAAGTGCAATTTGCACAGCCTCAGTGCTTGACTGCTTGTCAAAAATTCCCTCCGGTGGGCATTCCTTGCTCAATTTGTTCAAAGAGACAGAGCCAGTCTTTGCCAACTAGGCAGTGTTACACATCCCAACATTAGCATATTTCTATTAAAACATATGTTATTTTGTTCAATTATGACATGTTTCCTCGTTCGTAGCCTGAAGCGATATTTGAGATATCACCCCAATACTCAGTAATTATAAAGATATATCCTATACATTGCACTGAAAAATTGTAAGACTTGAAGAGCGTACAGACTACTCAGGCATTCTATTCTTTGACTACAGTATAGAGAATAATTATGGTTTCTCATATTCTCCGAGTAATTAATTTGAGGAATTTAATTATATTTTTCATATTAATTATTAATGTATTATTCACCCAGCATAGGCAGTTCATAATTCATAGAAGTATTAGTCAAGTAATTCAGCTGATGAATTTCATAGTTTTGAATAAGTTATTCAATTTTTTTTAATTATTCACTCAGCTCTAGGAGTATCTGTTGATGCTTGAATACTAGCTGTACTATGGCAACTTCTTTTTTTTGCAGGGTCTTGTTAACACCTGATATGAAACCCAAAAGCAAGTGAACTACTGTCCAGCCCTGAAATGTGTGTTTATGTAGTGTTGCTTTACAAATTAACGGTAGTTTAACCTGATCAGCAAATTCAGAGTTCCGTTTTCTTATAGCGTATTCTTATAAACTGAGGGACTTTTTTTGCTACATTATCACCTCATTTAAACTTAAATAGGAACCCATGACAAAATTCAGTCCTCGCATTTTCTTTTCACTAACAGCTGAATTGCACTCACGATGAAGTATCCATTCATTAGTCTGTGAATTTTGTCATCAGTTCTATGCTCAGATAATTCTGTTTATCTGGAAAGTTTTAATCAAGGTAGAAGAGAATGGAAATTAGGTTCCTGCTATATGCTGCCAGTGTAGCAGGGTACTTTAGCTTAGCCTAAAAAAAATAAATATGTATGTGCCCTTGACAATTGCCAGGGAAAATAATCTCATGACACTGGGACCAGCCCCTCTGGGTGTGTATGAGGTAACAAGCTTGTTGTGACAGAGGAACAACATACAGGATGAATTATCTTTTTTTTTTTTTTTGACATCTTTCTATATCTAGATTTCATGATTTTAGCACGTAACTTGAACCCATAATGCTGGTGGGAAACCAAAGAAGAATGCATATACATGTGTGTGGTTTTATCGGGGTACTTTTTAGATAGAGTGCCTTGTGAGTGAGTTTATAATTTAACAGATGATACTGGGAATAACAGAGCAAATCGAAAGCCTTGAGTGAAATAGTTTATTCATAGTGGTTATGAGTCTCTTACTCTGCCAGGCAAAGTGATTTCCATTACTTTTTTTTTTTTACAGTCACGACTTTTTGCCTAAGAAATGTTTGTCCTATATTTATAAAAAAATCCCAAACAAACCAACAAAAAAAATGCAATAACTTTAATTACATTGAAATGATGCTTGGAAAGGTTTTAATGGTAGGCATAGCACTGCAACACTGATCTTCAGAATGCAGTGTATGGTTTGATCTTTTTTGTTTCCTTGTACAGACCTCAGGGAGATTTGTTTTTAACAGCTCTAAAAACAATAAAGCCATTTTTTTCAAAAGAACTCTGTATTTAGAATACATTGGTTGCAAATTCGCTGCATATTAATGTTATCACATTTACCATTTGTGCTTCGCTGTTTCATACAGCCTCGGCATCCATGTTAAATCCCAACCAGAGAGGTGTATGCCAAACCCTTAATGATTTCCAAATCCACGATCATGGTACAATATTCTAAAAGTCTCCAGCTACAGGATGCTTCTTTCAAGGAGGAAGCTGTTTGTGTTTTGGGGCGTTACCTCACTAGCAGCAGTCCATATGGTGCCAAATCCTGTAAACTAACTATAACTAGGTATAAAATTCACAGGGAAAAAATGTAATTTATCACAAGCGCACAGCTGGAAACTGCTTCTAAGCGGTTGTTTCCTAAGCTGATACCAACCTGTTCACAGCTCTACTATGTTATTGAGCTATAAAATCAATAACAAATAGCATGCACGATCCCCTGAGAGACTAACCGCTTATTCCAGATGTGGAGAACAAATGAAGGTTAAAGCAAAGGAACTGCTTTAAGAAAGGTGCGCGCATGTTTGTAGATGTGTGCACCCATGAAATGAAACCAAGTAAGCCTCTCTTAGATTAATTGATAATAACTGCAATAACAACATAGGGTGGTTTGTTTGGGTTTTATTCTGCTGGGTTTTTTTAAGCAGCTGGCTTTCAAGCTCAGATTTACATGCAGTTTGCTTTCCGTGTGCTCCCAAAAGTGCATGATACGTGATTTATATACGTTCTTTCCCCCAAATGTTTCTGTATTACTTTGCTCTTTTCTATAATCACACCTAATATCTCAGGGAGTACTGCCCGGGGCAGGCTGAGCATAAGCACCGAAAGCTGCAATGGTAAAGAAATAGAGTGGATGGCATTGCCGTGCCCTTTCTTCCTGGCTCGGGGCTGCAAGAGCTCTGGATGTTTTAATGTGTGCATGTGCAATGGGAAGTGAGAGATCAGAGTCGTGGTGAGCAGCGACAAGGGTGAGAAATGTGTGGAAGGAGAGAAGGGGGCGGGGGNTTGGCGCCGTATGGACAGAGGGTCACTGGGCAGGGGGTGACCAAGGGACCTGGTGGGGAACAGGGGGAGAGTCGCAGGTGGTGCGTGTGGTACGCTGGACAGTGAAAAGAAAGGGGTAGAACAGCCACAGGACTTTGCAGGATTTCTAGGGATTGATTGTGCTGGCAGCATCTAAAACCTTTTTTGCGCAAAATACAGGTCTTAGCCTTAGATGTGGCAGAACCAAACTGAAAGCAGCAGTTCCAAGGGAATAAAACCTCCTTCTGAGTCGAATTCCTTGCTGTTTGATGTGCAAAGATATCCGATATAATCTTAACACCAAGACTGTCTGTCTCTCTGCACAGCAGCTAGAAAGATGCTATTACCATTTTAATCAAATTAAGCATTCCCCTCTGTGATCCTTGGGTTTTTTCATCCTTCTGCGTGACAGTGCTTAGCCCCTTGTACCAGCCGCTCTGCCTCCTTTATCTCTGAGTTGGTTGCAGTTCATCGTTTTGCATTGTATGTAGTTTGTAAAGTACTTTACAATGAGAGATACTTGCAGTGATTTACTTTAGCCTAATTCTATCAACTGCAGAAGTGCTGTTCCTCATTTCTCCAAAACAAGATCAGAATTTGACCTCGAAACACCCCAGTGAGAACAGTATTATTTATACTTATTTTATAGAAGGATAAATTGAAACACCAGGTTTAAGTGACTTGCCTGAAGGCATGAAGCTTCTCGGTGCCATAGCAGAGGCTCGAGCGCATGAATCTAGATGGCAATGTCCTTGCTCTAAATGACAGATGAACTCTGCAATCAGGCTTGTGCTCAGATAGAAAAATCTACTAGCAACTATGGACTTATAAAACCAATTTAAGCCAGGGAAGAGTCAGGCCTCTGCCTACTTTCCAGGAGGAGAAGAGTAGAACTGTTTCTTTCCCTGAGAGTCTGATAGCTGCTTATGGGGTAGGGAAAAGCCTCTTTGAAAAAGTGAGTTCTTCGGGTTTGGAGACTGCCCTGTAACAGAGAGTTAGTTCTTTCCTTCTCACCTCTGTGGAGTATCCAGTTAAAAAAAAAAAAAAAAAAAAAGAAAAAAAAAAAGAAAAAGAGCACTCCCAAAGATAATCATATGCCAGGTTTAATTTAATAATTTCTTTTTTTTTTCTTTCTTTGTAATTTAATGCTTTAATTATAGAGGTTTATTGTAACATTGTAATTGTTTATTCATCGATCTGAGACACTCGGTGGAATTCCTTCATTGGGAGCACTGCAGGAAAATTGCAACACACAGGAGACAAATCAAGCTTGTACCATCGTCGGTCTCGTGGGTACTGAATTTCTTCAAAGTCAACACGTTTGCTGATGGGCAATAAGAGAGAAGATGGGAAGTAACTTCTCCTCCAGTCCTCTGCTATTTTTAGTGCCTCTGTGGCTCTCTATGTACTTCGTGTATGTGTGTGTGTATGTGTGTGTGTGTGTGTGTGTGTGTAGTCTGCTCTATCAGTCATGAAGCTAACTCAGCTCAGCTCCAGCCTTGGTGGCATTATCTCAGGCTGTCAAATAGATACACTGTACTCAGAAATGCTGCATACACATTGTGAGTGATGGGCGGCAGAGACAGAGCAGTGGGGGTAATGTCATGTCTGAGTTTTATACTGCTTATTCCCTTTACAGATGTAACGTCAGATGTTTGATGTACTTTAAAGATTATGCCGGATTTTGTGAACTGTTTTGCAGTAAGAAGTTTGATGCAGTGGATACTGAGAAGATATGACAAAGAAATTATTTGATGTTCCTTTTAAGCCTGTGGAAAGCCTGCTCTCAGACTGTAATTTCCTGGAATTTATTATTCACAATTATTCACTGTATTTTGTTTTGGCAAATCTTTTTAACTCTGTTTTGATCATGCACAGTCTTCCATGAATAATCATCATTTCAGACTGGAGCTGTTGTGATAGGTCAGAAGAGAGATATGGCACTGTCATGTCTGTGACTGGAAATGGAAGAAATGACTTCCAGTGCAGCATTTGCAAATGTGGATATAAAATTTGGCACCTGTAAATATTCATGTACATACACTTGCAACTATGCTCTGGGCTTGATCCAAAGCCACTAGAGGTAACAGAAAGAATGAATATTCATATTAGCAAAACTCAATTCCTAGATGGTTCGCTGAACGCAAATGTAAAGAAAAAGCAATATAGACAAAAGTGCCTTAATGCCACTAAGTATTCACAGGAAAGAAAGGTCCTACTTATTACACTAGAATACTGGTGATGGTGGTTTGCATATATGTTAATGAAATAACATGCATGCACGGAAATATGATTATGGTCTCCTTTTTAGCGCTATCCTCACAAACCACAGGAGTTCTGCTACTTGACAAAGAGTAGCTAGGAAAAAGTCAGAAGTTCTAAATATGTGAAACTGGTCGAGCAGAAAGGGATTGGTTTTTTTCTGTATATAACAGAAAATTGAAGCAGTTAGAAAGTTTTGTTTGCTTTAGTGTACTTTCCCACAAAGCTCAATACATAATACAAATAGGAGCTAGCAGTTTCACTGCGGACTTGTGAAGTCTTCATTTTCTCTTAGGACATAGACCAAATCCCCACATATGTGGAATTACCTACAGTTCAAACCCCAAATCGAGCAACAGAGCAGATCAAACCAAAGATGAGTGCATCTGATAGGTTTGAGTCAGCTGTTACTTTTTGGTTTAGTTTTTAATGCTGTTCTCTAACAGAAAGGTGCAAATATTATTTTAAGAGAGAAATGATCTCAAATGAGTCTGAAGAAGCAAATGCACACCTAGAATGCAGTAATTTCCTGATCAGGCAGAGGCTGAGACTGTGAGCTGCAATCATTTGAAGCTGACATTGGTTTTGCTTGAACTGTGTTCTTCTGATGGCATGAAAACAACTTCATGCAACAGTGCCACAGGGCAGCCTTCAGGTGTCAGCCTCCCAAACTCTACCAAGCTCAGTTCATTCATGAGAAAATGAGGTTTTGCACAGAATATCATCTGTACTAGACCATAGATCTTTCTACTTTACAAAAATCTATCAATCACCCCTGTGATCAGGTAATTAAAAGAATTGGTACTTATAGAGCTATACGTCCTCATAATTTGCACAGTATCAAGCTGAATGGGGAGGTCCATGGGTTTGCATTTGCCTGTCTAGCAAAACTTCACTATATATAGTCAGGATAATACAGTTTTAATGCAGAGTTAACCTGCCATTCTGTAGTCCAAACATATGAGCTCTATTGTCAGGTGATATAACTGTCCCCCTGCCACTTAAAAAGAGCAAGGCAATACCCAGCAAGTAACAGGGCACCGTTCATATCATTTACTTTCAAAGTACAAGCGTACTTAAAGGCGTGGTTGCATGTACAGGGAGGGTTTGCCTGATGTTATAAAAGAAGTGACTGAACACCAAGTACATCATGACTGGATGTCAGGAGGATGGGGCAATCTTTTTTCAGTGGTGCCCAGTGGCACAACGGACACAAACTTGAATACAGGAAATTCCACCTATCTATCAGGAGGAACTTCTTTACTGAGAGGTTAGCAGAGCAGTAGGACAGGTTGCCCAGAGTCTCCATCTCTGGAGACATTCAAAACCCACCTGGGTGCTGTCCTGTGCAGCCTGCTCTAGGTGATCCTGCTCTGGAGGTGGGGTTGGACTAGGTGATATCCAGAGGTTCCTTCCAACCCCTACCCTTCTGTGATCAACTAATGACATCACAAAAATGAACAATCTCCTGCTGCAAGGAAAAGAAGCATCCATGAACAAAGAGAAAATGATACACATAAACTTAATTCTTCTGCCAGTGGCATAGTTTGTACTCAGCACAGAGTCTTCAGCGTCTATAAGTCAGTCTCCACAAGACTGAGCTTTGCACCTGAGCCACCCTTTTTCAACATCCAGATGTGTAGAATAATGTCCGAATGTTGCCGCAGGATTAGTTGCCTGCAGTTAGTGACAGTATCTCTGCAAGTTGGGAGGAACAATCTCTTCGTCTGCACTCCAGCTGTAGGGCTCTGGAAGTCTTTAGAGAAGAAAGCAGATTATTTTTCTTTTTTTCCCCTGTCAATAGCTCCACTGCTATCTTTATAAATTAGGTGACAGCAGTTTTTCAGAATATTTTGGTAGCTTCTCTTCAAACAGGTGTTGTTTTGCCTTGGCAAATCTGAAGGTCAGCACTGGGCAGGTGTGAAGCTGCAAGGGGAATAGTTGCTATAACTGGCAGCAAGGAAAGCAGCTCTTGGGTGTGGATTCTGATTAGAGAGAAACATCTTGTGTAAACCATGGACAGTTGTACTGCACTCTAAATAAGGTGAAAGGAATCTTGGGTTTTCTGAAGAAAGGAGTGTATGTATATATATATATCTATATATATACACACAATGAGGTGAGAGGAAGAGCTACCTGGAATTCTTAGTCTTCGTTATACTTCAGAAACCCCTTTCATCTCAAATTGGGACAAAAAGACACACAGATTTATTACAAGATGCCATTTCCAAGTCATTTCCCTTCAGAAATATCTAAGTAGTCCCATGACTTGCTTCATTTTATTAAGAAACATTTCTTTCTTACTTGTTCTGACTTTTCTATTGTTAGCTACAGGATAATGAGCTGTTTGTTGGATGTAATGAATGTTCAAAAAATCACAAATCAAAACAGTCAGTGAAGCAAGGTTCTCTGACCTTGTCAAAATAATTTTTTTTTTTTTAAAGGGTATTAAAAAAATGTATATTTATCTATGCATTCCAGAAAATGTTTGATATAATTGAACCAGAATTCTCCAATGGAAAAGTGTTCTGTCTGTAAAAATAGTAGATCAGCATTAATCACAAGGCAAAAGCAAACAAATAAGATGATGGTGAAAAAAGCAAAAAACAGTGGTTGTGCAGGATTTTCAGAGGGCCCGAGGGATACAGGAGGTAAAACTATAATATCACTGAAGTTGGTGGGAAACCTGACTAGTGCTCTACCCTGTGTCTTACAAAAAAACCAAAAAATCTTCTCTTTGAAGGCCCAGAGTACAGATGTTTCTTGCAACTATAACTGACAGAATCCAGTCTCTGATTTCTTTGTTGAATAAGCAGGTGTGTGTGTCTGTGTGTGTGTATGTGTGTGTATATGTGTGTGTGTGTGTGTGTATGTATGTATATTTTTCAGGTTCAGATTAGATGTTAGGAAAAAAATTTTCACTGAACAAGTTGTCAGGGCCTGGAACAGGCTGCCCAGGGAGGGGGTTGAGTCACCATCCCTGGCTGTGTTTAAAAAAAGGGGTAGATCAGGTACTTAGGGATATGGTTTAGCATAGGACAGGAATGGTTCGCCTTGATCTTAAAGGTCTTTTCCAACCTTGTGATTCTGTGGTTCTGTGATAAATGTTGATAGTCAACTGGAGATGCCATACACAAAAGTACAGCAGCTGAGATTGTGGGAGGCAGAGTCTATATGCATAGTGAAGCTCCGGTATTTGTACTTGAAGCCCACCATGATAAACTGTAAGCTAAGTCTGATGGGCAATGCCCCTTTATGGGTACTTCGGATGTGCAGTGGGTGGGTCAGAGAGACATGCTGATTTTATTTGGATTTCTGCCCTTACGTCGATAGGACTGCAGCTTTGGCATTGTTTGCCTTTGCTGCAAAGTTCATTCCTGTTTCAGCATCTGTTCACAGGCAGAAGTCTGCTGCTGGTTTTTTTATGGTACATTCCTTGCTGTTTCACCGCTATACATTGCGTGTTTTTTCGCTGCTCCTGCTTGCTTCCTGCAGCAGCTACGTTCTCTCTTCTCATGTCTGCTGTGCCAAACCCATATCTACATGTAGCCAGGCCTCTGCTTCATCCATTTGATTTGTCCTAGGAAGGGATGGGCTTCATTTCAGTTCTGAATTAATCTCCTTCTCACACAGATCTGTTGTGATTATCCCACATTTTCTGCTGTGATGTATTTAAGTCACAAACGCAGAACCAGTAAAATAAGGTAATAGGAAATGTTGCACATAATAAAAGAAATTAATTTCCTAGCATTTTAAAATGTCATTTTTTAAAAAAATATACTTCTGGGGAGAGATATTTTAAGGGGGTGAAGTTTCTTGTTTCCTATTTAATGTACAGTCATTTGGTGGCTTTAAGTATGCATAAAGCTTTTCTCAAGGATTTACAATTATATAATGAAATCTTTGCACAAATATTTGAAAATACAAGAAAAAAATTCTTATTTTTCAGTGTAATTTTCTATCTTTTTTACTGTTTTGTCAGCTTGCTTTGGGTTGGATTTTTGAGGGTTGGTTTTTTTTCTGGTTTGCTCATTTGGGGATTAGGAATTATCGCCCACTGCTTCCAGATCAGTATCTCAGAATTGCGAGTCTTTCTGCAACAAACTTTCTGTAAAAAAACACTCAAAGAAAACTTTCAAGTCTTTCCAGAATACTTCTCCAGGGGTTTGTTGTTAGAGAAGCTGTTTGTAACTGCAAGGTGTTATGGTGCTGAACAGGTAAGCTTTCATCCAGTATCAGATGCTTCAAGTGCACCTGTGGCTCCAAGTGCATTTGCGGTGAGCTCCAGGAGATGATAGAAGCTCACCAACCATGATCATCTCTTTCAAAAGTCCCTGCTCACAAAGAAAACTATATGAGATAACAGATCAGTGTCAGAGATCACACTGTGAACCAAAGAAATAGCCTCTTGGGTTGAAAGCTTCCTAGTCATGCGAAGGCTGATATTCAGGTAAAATCCCTGAGTCATCTGCTGACCTCATTTGTACTGAAAAAAAAAAAATGTTGGGATGTTGTGGCTACATCTCTGGTAGTAAACTGAACAGTGCTAGGGCTTGTTTACTTGTTCTCAGGTTAGCTGGCAGTCTGGACCCCTTCCTATTGCTAAGTTCTCTTATCTTCAAGACAGGCTGCTAACACCTAAGCAACCAGCTGGGGACAAGTGGAGAACAGTCCTTGCTTTGTGTTCACTCACAGTTTGTGCCCAAAAATGTTTGAGAAAGGCCTCATTTGCTTGGCCAACAACCATGCTAATAACTATTCAATTATGAATAGAATATGAACAATGAAATTCCTAAGGATGTTATTTAGTTTACTAGTATATATCTTCCTTTTAATTATATCTTTAAGTAAAAGGTGTCTTTTCAGGGAAGAAAGTATTACTTTCTAGCACCTCATCCAAAAACTCACCTTCTATAGATGCATTTCCCTCTTTATACAGTATCCATGGGGAGCAAACAGCAATAACTTCACTGCAAAGAACACTGTACTTATTATTCCCTATAATACACTATGCAAAATGTGCAATTTTACCTATGCATCTTTCGAGGCTTCTGCAAAAGAAAAGCAGCCCTAAGTCTATGCTGGGAATATGCTAATTAAGAAATGTGATTGAAATGTTAATCAAGATATTCTAAGGCTGACAAAGGAAGATGTTTTAATCGTCCACATTACCATGAGGTCTTCCATTGCCCAGTCACAGCAGAGGAAAAGTAAAATAAATTGAGATGGAGGGACACCCCACCCACTGTGGGTTAAGAGTCTGTTCTGCATCTGTAATATTTGCAGTCAACAATGGCAGAAAGCTGAAAGAGAGCTCTGAGGCTTCTCTTGAGCATGCCAGATCAGGGACAGACTTTCGAGGCTAATTAGTGAATCTCAAATGCTTGCAAAGATGAATTACAAGCAGCAGCCTAAGTAATTTATTTTTCATTTAAACTGTCTGTAGTTTTGTTCTGTTACTGCAGACCTCTGTTTTAAGTAAACATGCCATTTAAATCTTGTCTAATAATAAAGAGAATGCCAGATAACCTGACAAGACATTGCACTTTTAAAAAATGTCAAACTCAAAGCAGTCTGAAAGGATTTGACCTCTTTTGTGGTGTCCAGTACCTGAATGAGTTTATGTGTAGCACTCAGATGGCAAAAAGGATGCACCTCCACTGAGGTACATGAATTTAGGAGCTGGTAATGCAGTTCTGTGGTTAGAGGATCTGCTTGAAACCAGTGCTAGCCCGGCAAGCAAGATCTTAGTGAGGGCTTTCAGATGTATTTGGTGGTTTTAAAAATGCACTTAAGTTCATTTGACTGTGGCAGCAGTATATGTATTGAGTTACTACACGGCTTTGGGAGGACTTGACATTTTGTGTTGATGAAATTTGAGGATAACAAAATTTTATTTGCTGCTGGTTAGCTCCTGAAGTTGTTATAAACATCTTCCCCTTCACCCTCCCCCTTTTTTTTTTTCCCCTTGCTCTTTTTCCTCTGAGCTATGTCAACAGATACTTTACTGCCCTAGAAGTCTTGAACTCCATCTCTATGGATCTGATCTCAGAAGTGAGACTGTTAGTGTTGAGAATTCAAGGTCCGCACTACACATCATTTTTAGGGAAGTAGTGTTATTTCAGGCTGCACCTAGTGCAGTCTCATGGCCTAAAAACCCACTAGCATTTGGACCAGAGGAGTTGTGCTCTTGGTGTTCATCCTCCAGTTTAATTTAATCCAAAAGGGATATTGTTCAAAAAGGGATAGTGTTCATGCACTCTTAGATGGCTACATGGTGTGAATCAAATTATGTGGTATGTGGGAAGGATTGAGCTATTTGCTCCAAAAGCACACTCCTGATGTGGACTAAAACACCAAAATGAACACACTCTGTCCTTGAAGTGTTGTGGAAAATATGATTTCAAAACTTATTGGAGATGTCAGGGTGGTTTTGATGGCACTATTCACTGAAATGAACAGGAAGAGGGCATCAAAATCCTTTAGAAAACCATTCTGATCCATAATGTCCTTTACAGTTTTAAAACTCTCTTCGGAACACTCCAAATTTCAAGTAAAATAAGGACAGAAAAAAAATCTGATGATGAAGTACTACAGTTACAGAAAAAGTATTATAAGCAAATACAAACTAATATGCTTATGCCTGTCATTTAGAATTAGTTGGCACTGGTGTTTATTTGTTAGGAGCCCTGGGATCTTTGGTTGGTTCACTGAGTTAAGTGTAGGTTTTTGCTGCTCTTCTCTGCTTTTAATTCTTTATGTAGTTGACCTTTCTGGCACAGCAGTTTGGGACCACCATTGATGAAATGTTATTAACATCTTAGCACAGCTACATTAATAATCCAAAGGAAACACAGCTAAACACGCTCTTTCCAACTGGCTCAGTGACTTAGCACCAGTGGTGTGCACAGCTGGTGTAGGTGACCTGTTTTCAGCAGGAGCCCTGCATACCCTCATTCCCCGCGGTGAAGAGAAGGTGATCCTGTTGGCTGCATCATCTTGGACTGACACTGTATTCAAGGCACAGGCTGTTTCTCAGAGCAACTTTTGTGAGCTCAGCGTAGCTGACTTTGCCGGGACATCAATTGGAGCGGATGCTCAGCGCCTCTGAACACTCGGTGTGAGATTTGTGTGAACCCTTGAATCAAAAGACAGACATTTGAGTGACCAGGCAGTTTAGAAGATGCAACGAGAGACATCTGCTTAAAGCTGCAATTCCAGGGATAGAGCGCTGAGCTTTCTGCCTTCCATCCTCTTTCCAGATCAGAGGACGGATTGCTTCATCTTAATAGCTCATATAAACTGTTAATATTATTAACATTTATTAACCCCTCCTGCAGACTGTTAATTAAATAATGCAGAGTAAAACCTTAATTCCTTTGGTGCTGACTAGATATCTCTTCCACTTGACACAATTTCATTTATCATTACCCTGCGTCCCTTGTGTTTAATTTTCAGATGAACTAAATGCCTACATTTGGTATTTAAGATACCGCATTAAAAGTGACTGTGAATATAACAAACATAAGCAATGTTACCAGAAGTTGGCATGGTGGAGCCAATAAACAAGCCTGAGCATAGGAAACTGCATCCCCAAAAGCATAAGGAAAAGAACCTTGAGTAGGTCCGTCTTTTAATTTAAACTTATGAAGAATAGTAGTTAATAAGCCTGTGCTGAAATGTGGCAATGTTCTCCTCATGTGACAGGTTTAAGTTTACACATAAAAGCTGGAAGGAGTGGATGAGCTGATTGCCCAAAATGTGATCCTAAGTTATGGTAACCCTTTACCCCAGCCTGACTTTTTATTATATCACGCGGCCGTGAGCTGTGCGGGAGCTGAAGGAACGACGTGATGAATGCGCTTTTAAAGCCGTTAAGCTAACACGCCCGTAAAACCTGGGGAAGCATGCAGATTAGTGTCCTCTTCTGGGTGCTGGCAAAAGGCGCTGTTTATGAATACAAAAATAATTGTTTGGCAAGCGAGATAACCTTTTTCATGGTTGGTGTTCTACAATAAGAAATATCAGAAGTCTCAAAATCCTGGTAACAAGAGCACTGGGAGAGTGGTGCTTCTCCCACACGAATTTTGTATTGATTTCCAGAGCTGACTTTAAAGATGGGCTGTGGTTAAGAAAGAGAAGGCTGGTTCCAGGATTATAAAATCTGCCTCCTAGCCGAACACCCCCAGAGCTATCCTTTGGCAGCTTTGTCATTTTATATCTATTTTGCCCCAGCAGTGATACCTGAGGTCATGATTTCACTACACTGAGATTGGGAGGGATGTAAAGGAAACCGGCAGCAGGTAGTGCTCATCCAAGGGGGCAGAAGGTTGTCACGAAGCAAGCATTTACCAAATTTACTCTTTTCCTTCACAAATGTTACAGAGAAAGGCTTCCCCACCCCAAAAAGTAAAAATACATGTGGTGAAATACTGAGAAAGGTACCGCACAAGATCAGAGCTGGTTGCGTTGGTGTATCTCACAATTCAAGATGGAAAAGGGCAGAGCAGACTTTCTTCATCCCTAAAAATACCATGCTGCTTTTTATCTGTCTTAAAACATTTACAGAATCCTTTCTTTTGGCACTTGATCACTCTAACTGGCAGCATAAACATAGGAACTCCAAGAACACAGCAAATCGGAGAAGAAAAATGGCTGTACAGTCCTACTGAGATCCCTCAAACCACGGCAGGCAGGCCTCTCGCACATTAGACAGTGTTTCTTGATTATTTCCCCCTCCACACCCCTCTTTACTGCCAACACCAGCAAAGTGCAGGAAAGGCAACCAGGAAGGGAAAGTTGAGTTTTGACCCATGAGTTACCTAGACCTTACTTCAGTAGTTCTAGTCAGTCCCAAAGTGCTCCAGGTGCCTACGTGAACGCTCTTACAGCTCCTGGAAAGGTGGCAAAACTACACAGATCCTGTGTGCAGAAGACCAAGGGCTACGTAGATTGTTGCATCTACTACTGAATACATATATAGTGGAATATACATGTATGTAGTGGAATGGATAGTGACATCTCAAAATAACTTTCATATAAAATTCCAAAATGGATTTTTAAGTTTAAAAATACCTTTCAGAAAAATGCAACAATAAAATCCCAAACATTTTTTAAATTTTGCCTTTAATTTTTTTACATTATGACTACTTCCTTCCCTTTACTGAATCCCATACTCCTGCTCATTAGCCCAAGTTAATAAGGTTTATAATATGGGAAGGGAAGGGA
>VZTU01030062.1:21196-72591 GCA_013400835.1 Zapornia atra | reverse complement strand
CTGATGATCTTAACGGTCTTTTCTCACCTAAACAAGTCTATGATACTATGAGAGTGAAGGACCAGAACTGGCAAGACAGTTGCCAACAAGAACCCTATTATGCTCTTGCCCCAGTCCAGCCCAGTACTGAAATACTTGAAGACGTAACTACTTACATGCTTAAGTCTTTGGACTGGAGACTTGGGACTTTGCCTTGTCAGGGCTTATGGCCATAATTTTTAATTTTTTTTTTTAATGGTTCTGAACATCTTAAAAAAGAAGACAGATAACTGCTGTTAGCTCTGTTTTAGAGTCTGAACTGCAGAATCCATCCTCCACTGCACAAATAGGCTCCTGGACTGAGAAATGATAAATTCAGGTCTCACTGCAGTCAAAGTCACTGCGTGATCTTGTCCGAAACTCCGTATGTGATCTGCTTCTATCTTGGAGATATAAAACTACTTTCTGCCTTAATTTCTAACTTACCAGAAGTGCTGTGATTATAAAGAGATGGGTTTTGGAGAAAGAGATAATGCTTTTTTGTTGGACTAACTCATGTTGTTGGAAAAAAAACAAGCGAACTTCTGACCACTCATTCTTTCTTCAGGTTGCAGCAAAAGCAGCAAAATTTGTGCTGAGTACTAATTGTGACTGGTGGTTCTACATCAGTTATCCACGCCATGCCTATAAATGGCTATGTAAATAATTTATGAGGGCCTTGTTAGTAAAGGAGTTTATGATTTAAAAATCAGTGGTCTGCAAGCAGTACGGAAAGGTAATTTAGCATCTGGCATGCAGTGTCTGTTGGAGGGAAGGGTAGAAGGAATTACAGTATGAGAAGAGTCTGTTGTGCCATAAAACCAACTGTCCTGAGTCCATAGTTTTTGGCATTCAATGGAATTTAGGTTTTCGTCTTATTTTTTGAAGGCATTTTGTATATCTTGAATGTCTCTTGAACTGTAGACCAGAGACAAAGTAATTGTTTAGGGAAAAGTGCTTACTAGCTGCCAGTATGCATTTTTTCATCTTTTACTGATTATCAGTGTGAATTCTTGCTGATGCATAGTGCTTACATGCTTCTGGAAAAAAATGGGTAATTTCTTCCAAGATATTGCTTCCTAGGAGAGGAAAAGGCACTTCTTTTTTTTTCAGGCACATTTTAAATTCCCACCTCCTTGGAGAAAGTCTGAACTCTTCACAACCCCAAAATCAGCATCATGAATGTGCAGAGGATTTTTCTAGATTTCAGATTATAAATGGGGATGAAAACTACCAAATATTTTTTGTATTAGCAGTTTACCATGCTGGTATATTTAGAGATGGCCATCCTAGTGCAAATGCTTGCACATCCTTACCATATTTTTTTCTTGTCTTAGTTAAAACACAGAGTAGGTAGTGTTTTCTAATTTTGTTGGCTTCTTTTTTTTAATGGTAAATCACCCATATAGTAGAAAGTGTATGACTAAGAGCTGTAGAAGAGGTTTTCCCAGAGAGGAAAAAAGGGCAAATGGATTTAAAATTAATTTGATTTTATTGAATATATTAAGTACTCCTTTTTTATTGCATGTAAGTATGATCAGTAATATCCAGCTTCCATTTGTCATGCTTGAAGGTGATCGACCACTTATGTACCACAGAATTTTCCTAAAGCTATTCCACAGGAGGCTGCCAACTGCCACATTCATATCTACTGCTTATTTGAGCTGGGCTCCATCTAAATACGTGCTTGCAAGAACTTGTCATCAAGCAGTACTTATTTTTTGACAATTCCTGGTTGATCTCAACCTTCATGTGGCTTGTAAGGACAAAAAGGTCCTCCAGAATTTAAGTTCTACCTCATATCACTGAGGATATCTGTTCTGACAAGGGTTGTTTCACAGCCAGTTTGACATTCTTCAGTAGAGTAATGGAATTTTTTGTTAGCATATCATAGAATATGGCAGAAAGAGTGGAGGATAAATAGCTGACAGAACTTCTCACAAAGGATAAAAAGAGATGGGGGTCAAGGAATTATTCAACAGTTATTTAACAAACTATGTCAAGCTATGGCATTTGTGCCAGTTTAATAGTGTTTACTTTTTCTGTCTGTGCTCTATTATTTTATTTGTTATGGAAAAAGATAACTAAAATCTCTGTATTTTGTGATGTTTGCTTTTTTTCCTCAAGTGACTCATTCTCTGACACTTTGATATGACACAGTATCCCAAAAAATGTTTTATAAAATATTCATGGCTGAAATGTTTCAGGGTTTATTATCAACCATGAGTTAACGTTAACAGCACCAGCAATTCAAAGGGGCTGCAAACTGGTGCAGTATGTAAATTACTCATTTTCTACCTCATAACTTCAGTTTAAGCTTGAATTTCATGATAAGCTGAAAGTCTCCACTCAGAAAAATCTCACAAGTTTTATGCAAGTTATGGTAATTGCTATTCCCCTTCAGTGTCCCATCAGTGGAGCAAAGGTGGAAGGGTGTCTGTAGGGAAGAAGAGCTGACCTCTCACTTCCACTGTACTTGACTCGAGCCAGTGCTTTTAATTCCTCACCTGTGCAAGTACCAGATTTACTTGCTGGCTGATAAAGTCCCCTCTAGAGATATGTCAATATTTGATAAAAGGAGTGTCTACCTTAAAAAATACTTTTTAAACTGTGTTGAAGAAATTGATAAAGCAGTGATGCTGGGTTACACGAAGCTTCCCAGCTGCCAAGCATGCTGCTAGAGAGGCAAATGGGAAGGGTGAGAGAGCAGGGGAGCAGGAACACCCACCATCTGTCTGGAGGACACAGTATGATTCTCCTTCCCCCTCAGGCACAACTGTGAGTAGCAGCTCACCAGGGCTCCAGTAAGCAATTTGTATGAGGTGGAAATCTGGAGTTAGGCAACCAAATATTGCAGAATATTTTTTTTCTCTCTTAGTAGAGTACAATTAGGAACCTGTGTTGGAATAACATTAATGGGAGGGTGAGGGTGTTTAAGCCTTCACTATCACAGAGTCACAGAATCGTAGGGGTTGGAAGGGACCTCGAGAGATCATCGGGTCCAACCCCCCTGCCAAAGCAGCTCCCTAGCTCGTATTGCACAGATAGGCATCCAGACGAGTCTTGAATATCTCCAGAGAAGGAGACTCCACCACCCCCTGGGCAGCCTGTTCCAGGGCTCTGTCACCCTCACTGTGAAAAAGTTCTTCCGCATGTTGGTGCGGAACTTCCTGTGCTCCAATTTACAGCCATTGCCCCTTGTCCTGTCCCCACAGACCACTGAAAAGGGGCTGGCCAATTCCCCCTGCATCCCATGCCTAAGATATTTATAAACACTAATTAGGTCCCCCCTAAGTCTTCTTTTCTCCAGAAAACTGTTTGAACTGTATGTGGTATCTTTTTATTTCCTTTCAGATTGTTTCTAGTGCACTTTACAAAGTATACAAACTATGTGCAGATGCCTTCAAATTCAAAGTTAGCCAAACCGTGCCAGGCATGCTGCGGAGCAGGGAGAGGTGGCACCTCGGCCTACCAGACAGAGCTCCGGTTCTTACTGACGTGCTGTGGATGCTCGCTGCCCGCGTGGAGCAGGCAGATAGCCTTACTTAATTGCATCTCTGCTGAAGGCTCTTGCAAGATGTGTTATGCTCCATTTATCCCTTTCAGGAGACAGCCCTGAAAAACAGGAATTTATATTTCTGTTACTTGACATTTTGCATAACGCAGCAGGATGGGAGCAGGTATGGCCTGGAATTTGAGTAGGCGCTGCTAAGCATGACTCCAACATGAAATGTACAACTTAGAGTACAAAAAATATGTTGGTGCACAACAGCTACAGCTCCCAAACACTGTGGCTGCGAATGGGCTCAGACACGGTGTGCTGGTCCCCACAGCAGATACTGGCGCCAGGCCAAATATTGCCCAGGTGTGGCACACTCCTGCGCCCTCCAGCAGGCTTCTTTTTCATCCCATGGCCCCTCAGATGGATACTGCTGCTGCTCTGCAGGAAAAGAAACCAGCAGCACATTTATTTGCCTTCTGTCAGTCTCCTGCCATCTCCCAGTGCACAAGGGGATGCGGGATCACAGAATCACACAGAATCGTAGGGGTTGGAAGGGACCTCGAGAGATCATCGGGCCCAACCCCCCTGCCAAAGCAGGCTCCCTAGGTCATATTACACAGATAGGCACCCAGAGGAGTCTTGAGTATCTCCAGAGAAGGAGACTCCACACCTGCTCTGGGCAGCCTGTTCCAGGGCTCTGTCACCCTCACTGTGTAAAAGTTCTTCCGCATGTTGGTGCAGAACCTCCTGTGCTCCAATTTGCAGCCATTGCCCCTTGTCCTGTCCCCACAGACCACTGAAACCACTGAAAAGGGGCTGGCCAGTTCCCCCTGCATCCCATGCTTAAGATATTTATAAACACTAATTAGGTCCCCCCTAAGTCTTCTTTTCTCCAGACTGAACAGTCCCAGCTCACTCAGCCTTTCCTCATAGGGGAGATGTTCCAGGCCCTTAATCATCTTTGTAGCCCTTCTCTGGACTCTCTCCAGGAGGTCCCTGTCTTTTTTATACCAGGGAGCCCAGAACTGGACACAATATTCCAGGCGGGGCCTGACCAATGCAGAGTAGAGGGGGAGGATCACCTCCTTCGACCTGCTGTACACACTCTTCCTGATGCATCCCAGGATCCCATTGGCCCTCTTAGCCACCAGTGCACACTGCTGGCTCATAGCCAACCTGTCATCAACCAGGACACTCAGGTCCTTCTCCACAGAGCTCTTCTCCAGCAGGTCATCCCCCAGCCTGTACTGATACAGATGGTTATTCCTCCCCAGGTGCAAGACTTTACACTTGCTCTTGTTGAATTTCATTAGGTTTCTCCCTGCCCTGCTTTTCAGCCTGTCCAGGTCGATGGGATGGTGGGCCCACACCAGCACATCCATACTGCAGGACACATTTGGGCCTGTAATGACCACATCTCAAGCCTTCCTCTTATTTCTTTTGAGTCTTGAGGATTTTTTTCTTTTTTTTTTATTCTTTCTTTCCTTTCTTTTTTCTTTTCTGCCTTCTATAGAGCTTATACAGCAGGTGTAGCTAAGTGTGTGAATTTAGATGTAGACTATGGGCAAATTTGTGCCTTAATCCACACAAAAGAGGCACTAAAGAGATAGGTGAGAAACACAGAGCTTCACTGTTGCAAGCTCTAAGGAGATAAAGAGATTGAGAAAATCCCTTAAGAAATTCTGTCAGGATCCTGACTGTCAGAAAGCAGACAGCAGCATCTCTGCATTGCACAGAAGATAAATCCTTTACCAGTTATCAGTACTTTAAACACAAGTATAGGGTAGTGTACTGCCAGGCTGAAAATATACTAAACTTTAATCCAAACACCAATTTTCCCATGTACCAGATGATTATGGCCTTTCCATCTGAAGAGTGTAGTAACTCCACAGTATAACTACACTACTGCTATTACAGCATGAGAGAAACCCACACCAGACCACTCTGTTGCTCTGAATTAAACAAGAGCGGTGGTAAAGACAATCAGCTTTTCTTTTTCTATGAATTTATTATGTGTCATAGCTCCTTGCAGAAACTGACACGGTTCTTGTCATCAGTCCCAGATTATCACAGAATCACAGAATGGTTTGGGTTGGAAGGGACCTTAAAGACCGTCTAGATCCAACCTCCCTGCCATGAGCAGGGAGACCCTCCACAAGACCAGGGTGCCCAAAGTTCCATCCAACCTGGCCTTGAACACTGCTAGGGAGGGGGTTTCCACAACCTCTCTGGGCAACCTGTTCCTGTGCCTCACCATCCTCACAGTGAAGAATTTCTCTCCAATATCTAATCCAAACCTACTCTTTTTGAGTTTAAAGCCATTACCCCATGTCCTGTCAGTGTACTCCCTGATAAACAGTCCCTCTCCATCTTTTCTGTAGGCCACTCCAGTTACTGGAAGGCTGCAATAAGATCTCCCCGGAGCCTTCTCTTCTCCCGGCTGAAGCAGCCCAACTCTTTCAGCCTGTCTTCATAGGAGAGGTGCTCCAGCCCTCTGATCATCTTCATGGCCCTCCTCTGGACTCACTGCAACAGCTCAGTATCTTTCTTGTACTGGGGACCCCAGAGCTGGATGCAGTACTACAGACAGGATCTCAACAAAACGGAGTAGAGGGGGTAGAATCACCTCCCTTGACCTACTGGTCATGCTGATTTTGATGCAGCCCAGGGTATGATTGACTTTCTGGGCTGCAAGCATGCATTGACAGCTCATGTTGAGCTTTATATCAAGCAACACCCCCAAGTCCTTCACCTCAGGGCTGCTCTCAATCCGTGCTCTGCCCAGCCTGTAGTTGTGTTTGGGATCTCCCCAAACCATGTGCAGGATCTTGCATTTGGCCTTGTTGAAAACACCTTCTAGATTGCTTGTAATTAGATATGTAAAATAAGTTTCTCATTTCACTGCGTTACATGATTACTTGTAAACTTCCTTACTGGTACCAGAGGTAAATCTAACTAGAAACAATAACCTGATGTTATAAACAATAAACTGCTGTGTTATAAACATGATTCCTTAAATAGCTGTGTAAAATCTCTCTGTGGACTGTATTTCTTTCTATGCAGTTTGTATAGGACAAGTAGGCTTTTAACAGAACTTGACTGGAACACATGCTGCCTTTGGAAAAACTTGTCATTTTTGTGCTGGGTCAGCAGCACATTTTAATTTAGTATGTTAATTGTTACCTCTAAGGATAAAGAGATATAATAAACTTATGTGATGTAATGATTGGGGGCTTTTGTCTAAATGACTGTATCTGTTTCTTTTAATAGAGAGAAATTCTAGAACAGCAACAGCGTGAGAGATATGACACAAGTTTTCATAGTATGTGTATGTTCTGTGATCAAGAATTCACAGGAAACAGGTTTGCTTATTGACTTGTTTGCTTTGGGTTTATTTTTTCATATCTGCTCAGTCTTTGTTTATGGTTTTAATGGTGGGAGTCAGAAGACAAAATTAATTTTAAGGTATAGCTTAAGTATTTCTTTCATCTGAGTACCATTTTTAAATAGACCCTATCCCACCTCTCAATCCTTTACTTACTCCAGTACTTTTTATACTAATCAGTAAGCTGGATTTGGAAGCTGTATCATTTTAAAGAGAGACAGTTTTCTAGCAGTTGTTCTAATGGCAAAGAGAGCTGCTTAAGCCAGTGTGGCTGTTAAAAAAAAAAACTTCTACACATTTTCTTGTTTAAACCTCACCAAACCAGTGTCAGTTTGATGTCTGGATGAAAAAGAAAGGAGGAAAATTAAAATAAAAATGGAGTGGAAAAAAAAGTGAGCATCAGTCAAATGTGAGCAGGAATTGCATTCAAGAGCCTTGTTCCAGTGAAAATTTGTGTAACATAATACATCCATTTTAGCTGGAGAGAGTGAATTATCCCTTAATGTCTCTTTGCATGGGCAGTTCTGCCAGTCTGGAAAGGTAGAGGAACCTGAGGTCATGTCCCTGCAGGTCATCCCAATGTTATCGGAGTGTCCTATTTACTGCCTGATGTAATGAAGTTCACCTTGTTCAACTCCCAAGAACTTCAGCCTCTGCTTACTCTTGGCTCTCACAGAATGCGTGATTTGGAAATTTTGCTTAGACTGTAGTAAAAGCAAGCTCAGCAGTGATAACACCTGGATGTGTCTTTAGTCCCCAAATGTAGAAATTAAGGCAGATAGACTTGTTAGTCACCTAAGGAATTGACCAGTATACCTCTACTAGAAAAATAACTTACGTAAACATCCACTAGGCTTGTTGTTCATGTGTATTTTTGAGTGCTGTTTGTATTGCTAGTGCAGCGTGAGGCAATATTGATACAACAGCTTATCACACTCAAGAATTTCTGCTTTGTTAACTGGCACAGAGGAAACTGACAAATGGCTTTTCAGAATGTTCCTCAAGACGGTTGGTTGAAACATGTGATTTGCTTATTCAGGTTAACAAATAAGCCTCCCTAACAGTGAGGGTCAACATAAACTATGTTGTAGTTTTCATTCAAAGGATTATGTTTCATGCATGTGGATTAAGCAGTGACTGGATGTTGAGCAGAGCTGAAATTGAAAACTTCCTATTTCAGTAAAATTGCTTTTTATTTTTTCCTAGTGATAGCAGCAACAGTATTTATTTAATGGTGGGTTTTATGCATTTTTAGAGCCATTTCAAGTCACTAATTGAATAATTCTCATTCATATTCAAAAATATGTAATGTTCTTTTTGAATGTCTTTTGTAGATCTGTCCTTCTCAATCATATGGCAAGAGAGCATGCTTTTAATATCGGGCTGCCAGATAACATTGTGAATTGCTATGAGTTTTTGGCTGTATTACAGGACAAGCTTGACAAGTAAGTAGGTTTTTTGTTTGTTTGTTTGTTTTTAATGGACTTAGGTCATATTTCTTTTAACCTTGGAAATAAGTTGGGTTAAAATTAATTCAGCATTCATGGTTAGTTAAGTAGAAACAAAGAGAGAATGTAAGTTTATTGTGAGTGGTCTTAGAAGGCTTTTTGTTGACTTACTGAAAGCTAATTCATAACAATTTGTAGTATGCATTTGCTGGAAAAATGGAGTCACACACAGTGCTTCAGTTGTTATGCATTGCACATTTTCCATTGACACCAATAGTAGCACGTCCCTTTCTCTCACAACAGTTAATGTTCTTGTTTCTCATCATAGCAATCTTCTTGCTAAACATCTCTTTAATCACTGAACACAGAGTTCTTATGCCAGTCTTCATTTGTCTCTCTGCGTATCAGTAATGCAGTATGTTTGGTCTCTTCTTCTCTACTGCTTACAAGAGTAGATCCCCAAGCAGAAGGGAACAGCCAATGTATATGCTGCCTCAGAAGTGTGTAAACCTGAAATGACTGAAGAAGTTAAAAATGAGAATTTGGGAGAAGAACTTGGGTAGCAAAGAGCAGCACTCTCTCATCTAGTCTTTGGCCTGACAATGAATGTACAGTCACAATAGATACAGGTTGACTTCTTCCAGAATATAGGATGTATTAAGAACGCCATTTATGTTATCACTGGTGTTGCCTAATGCACTGAGTTACCTTGCTTACCAATAAATTGCAGCTTTACTGTTTGTTAGTAGAACCTGAGGGTTTTGTTTAGATGGATGTTTCTCAAACCCAGTCCTCTCTGCAGTTAATACTCGTGCTGACTTTCCTTCCAAAGTAGTGAAGTCCACACTTCCTACTGCTGAGACCAGACTTAATAGCTATGCTAGTTGAATGGTACCTCAAAATATTAAGAGAAAAATCTTGCTTCAGGCAAATGGCATGACTACATTGTGTATGCTGAGGAAAAGCATTAGAGACTCTTCCTGGCAATGCCTTTCATAAGTAGAGCAAACACTTTGCTATTAGCATGTGGGGCAAAGCAGATATTAAAATTCATAGTTTTATTCTGCTCTGGGACCTACAATTCACTAACAAAGCAATATTTACATTTTGAGACTGCAAGCACAAGGAGAACTCAAAACTTCCTTAAGAGTAAGCCTAAGTGTTGCAACAGTTCTTGGAAGGCAAAAAGATATGGAGAATTCCGAATTACTGTTCCACACATGAGAGCTGAGGGGAATCTGGATGCTCCTTTGCTAAAGGAGTATGAGGATTTTCAGGGTGTGTATTAATGGGTTTTGTGGGGGTAAATGCTTGAGTAAGAAAATAGTTGTCTTCATTCAACATGTGTATCTTAAACCTGGGGGAAATTGCAGAAAGACCTGACCCAGACACTGTTAAAATTCCTTCTGACTGTACAATCAAGCATGCTTTCCTCTGTGAGTAAAGAAAGAAAAAAAAAAAAAGTGATAATTTAAATTCAAAGCCATTGCATTTTTTAAATACCCATTGTTTGTGTGTCTTAAATTGCTATTGTTTTCCTCTTCCATCATTTTTTTACCTGCCAGCCAGCATCACCAATACAAAAACTTAATGCCACAGTTACTAAGTTTTTATTTCCTGCAAAATTGTTTTTGAAGAGTTTCACCATCCTCCTGCAAAGATAATTCTTCAAACAGCCCAAGAAACTATCTCTATCTTGGTTGGATTTGTAAGCCTCTCATTTATAAGAAAAATATTTTAGCAGCCTGGCTAACTAGAGGCTCAAGACTTACATCCATTAAACAAGGATGTTCCTCTAAGCTCGGGGCTCTGCTGTGCCTGCCAGAAAAAATGACTGTCATCTGTTTCAGGGAGAATTGCCCATTTAGACTGAAATTTAGATTACTGTCCTCATAATCCACTGTCTTAGTCAAGAGACTTGACTTAATGCTTTACAGCCTCAACCTTCAGGTGTCAGCTGATACTACAGCATAGAGAACAATTATTCTATCACGTTTGTAATGGAGAATTTTAAATAGTGAATATACTTGTTTTGTTTGAATTGCTCTGGAAGACATAATGTGGTAAAATTCTCATTTGTTAATGCCTCTGTGTGTGTGTGTATATATATATATATATGAAACAAATCTGTATATTTGTACGTATGTATGTACATGTATGTATGTACCTGTATATGTGTGTGTACATGAAGTTATTTACTAAGTTTGATTTCTCAGAATTTTCAAAACCCACCGATCACCCCAGTAAACTTTCATTTGAGTTAGAAGCATAAAACTTCCTGTTCAGCTAATTTAAATTGTTTTTAAAGATGAGTAGCACATTCAGAGTTGAGTTTTTTCACTTAAAATTACAAGAAAACAGCTAGTGATGGATTGGATGCTAGCGTAGCGCATGCTGAGTTAGGACTTCACATGATGATGAATCAGCGGCCCTCTTGTGAACTTGGTAGGACAATTTTGAGTAATCAGACTTTTCTCCCACTTTGCATATGAGGCAAACAATAAATTTGCCTATTTCCATTTTCATTTTATATCATTTTTGTTATCTCTGTGTTTGATTGACTCTACTTTGTTCTAAGATGGCCTTGTACTTCTTTTTTTCAAATAAACCTTAATTTAGCTTGTTCTCACATGCTTAGGATTAATCTCACTGTATATATTTCCAGCTTATTTAAGAATATTTTCTTGTACTGTTTTCATTTTAACATGTTGGCCTGTTTATCTTTTTATCTTAGTTTGCAGTGCTTATACTGTGAAAAAGTCTTCAGAGACAAAAACACACTTAAAGATCACATGAGAAAGAAGCAGCATCGCAGAATCAATGCCAAAAACAAAGAATATGACAAATTCTATATCATCAATTATTTGGTAAGTGGTTCTATGAATAAGTAGTAATTTGACTGAAAAGATACAGACAATATCTTGTTAAAAGTGAGTAATTCCAAACCAGCAATTAGCAAAAAGGTCAGAAATCAAGTGAAGGACTCTCAAAAAAAATATGCTCATTTGTGTTATGGTATTCTGGATAATTGTTAAACTAAGAAATAGTAAACATTTGTTGCTGAGAATTGATTTTGAGAGATGCAAGAATGCAGCTTGAAAAGATGTTAGTCATCATGTCATTAGTGCTCAGTCTCTGCCTTAATAAGCAGAAAGGAAAATGAGATAGAGTAACGAAGTAAATGGAAGTCTAACTTGGATGCAATTGGCTTTGAGCTTGTTTTCTACAAACCTTAAGTTTGAAGTGTTCTTCAGAGTATAAATTAAATGCAAAGAGGAGGAAAATCTAAGATACAGAGATTTAAAAAAAAAAACAAAACCAAGTGTTTATTTTTAGCCTACAGGTAGGTGTATGTTGCTAGGTATTAATATTTTTTAGCTCAGACCTTTGAGAGTGTGTATGCATGTGTCTGTAACAGATTTTTACTTGCTGTCTTCAACTTGTGAATACAGGAGCTGTTTCAAAAGCTGCTACAGTCTGTGCCAGAAATAACTGCATTTCACCTGAACTAGTCTTTGTGCCTTCTACATGTGGTAATATCCAGGTTATAAATAAGCATCCTTGACTGTTTTACCTCCTCTTTCCCTTTAATTTATCTCCCTGGGGCTTACTCTCATACAAAGAACTAAAAGTTGTATGTTTAATACTCTGCCAAGTCCCTTCTACTCAAGATGGAGTGAATTCCCTCTGTGATCCTCTATACTTTCCTCCCAAAGATCTGAGGGATAGATTTTCTTTTCTAGGTAGTCAAATACCACTGCTTTTGAAACTTGCTGCATAGTGGGGGGGAAAGTTGTGAAGTTCTGCAGGGTAGATGTTCTCAGTTTCCCAACAAAATGGAGTGCCCACTTCTTCCCTGCAAGACTTGAATTTAATGTTGCAGTTGTTTTAAATGATTTTACTAGTTCTGTTCGCTGATAGTCCTGTAGGTAATCCTGTATTTTTGGAACTTGGCATCTTCTTTAAATTACATTCTCTTTCTAATTAGCCTTTGTTGTTCAGATTTTAATCTGTCCCAGCTTTGATGAGGAAATTGAGCTGGGTCACAGAATCACAGACCAGTAGGGGCTGGAAGGGACATCTTGGAGATCATCTGGTCCAACCCCTGGTAAACCCAGAGCAGGTTGCACAGCATCACGTCCAGGCAATTAATTTTAGAGTATCTCCAGAGAAGGAGACTCCACAACCTCTCTGGGCAGCCTGTCCCAGTGCTCTGTCACCCTCACAGTTAAGAAGTTGTACCTTATATTGAGATAGAACTTCCTGTGTTCCAGTCTTGTGACCGTTGCCCCATGTCCTGTCCCTGGGAACCACTGAGTGACTGGCCCCATCCTCTTGACACAGACCCTTTAGATAGTTATAAATGCTGATGAGATCCCCTCTCAGATTTCTCCCAGCTCAACAGATCTGGCTCTCCCAGCCTTTCCTCATACAGGAGATGGTCCAGTTCCCTCATCATCCTCATAGACCTCTGAGGATGGTAAATATAATTCCAGTAAGATAAGTCAAACTGCCAAAATGTTTAAAATTGAGCAAGGGGGTCTACCCGTGCAAGGTTTTTACCGGTGTGCTGCCAGTGCTTCTTCTGGGACATACTTTAAGTGATCACAGTTCTTTGGCTCTATATGCTCTGATACAGCCACTCATTTTCAGTTGTCCTTCACTATGTTCTACCCAGTGGACTGTTTCTACTCAGTCTTTCTGATCCTTCAAGCTGTAGCCATATCAGAACATCTGACACTTCTTTTGAAGAAATGATTTTTTTTTTTTTTTGCATAAAGGATTAAAACCAGATTAAAAACTCTGTCTTAAACACTTAAGAAATACTTTGCTGTTAAATGTGTATTTGCACACTAATGTTGTGTGGGATTAAATGTTTCACTAACGTTACATTTTTAGGGTAGCTCCTATGTAGGAGAAAGTGTTTGCTTTCAAAATAGCCTTTGGGAAAGCCTTAATTTTTGCACAGAGGAGAAGAAGATGAAAGTGAGACACCTTAACTTGTTCACTGGAAGTTCAGTAGATTGGCCTTTACATGTAGGGAGAAATAACATTATTCTCTGCTATACATATATAATCCACAGTAGATTATATTAATGTGATAGGATTCTTTTTTTTGAGCTGAGTCTACATTGAGTGAATTCTGAATGTTATACAAGGTCTCCTTTCTGTAATGCCTTGACGTACTGATTTTGCTTCCTTTCCCTCACGCTTCACAATTAATTAGAGGATTTTTATTTAGTTTTAATGTGTACTAGCAAGCTTTGCTGACTTCTCAGTGAGTATTAAAGAGCTGTGCTTTGCATTGCTGTAAATGATCAGGGGAATTATGCAATTTCCCCGGCACAGACATGGATTAGTTATCTTATCTGAAATGACAGATACATTGCTTCAAACTTTACTACTGAATTCATCTTGACCTAAAGATGCAGGCATACAATTTACCTATTTTTTGTATGTTTTCACAGAAAAGTTTGAATTTTGAGAATGTAACAAAGATCTTTCTATATGCCAGCTGGATCAAGTTTGTTTTCATCATAAAGAGACTGTAAGACCAAGTAGGTCACTAATGATAGACATCAATATTATAAATGCTTTATCCACTTTACTTTTAGGATGTGCACAATAAAACTTTTCTATCAGCAACTTGATCTTAATCTATTTAAATGGATAGTTGTTTTGTACAGCCATCTTACAGTCGTTACTGTCCTTCTTAAAATATTGCAATACATATTATCTTCACCAAGCACTGCGTAAAAGTCTTATTAAGCTGGAACTGGCAGTTTCCTTTATTTTGTAGCTTTTGTACTGGGAGATTTTAAGGGCTTTTTGTTCAGATGTCCTGAGAACGTCTGCTGAATTGCCTCATGATCTTCTGGCCAGTTCTTACTTGTGTTTTTAAGCTGATGGCAGAGCTCCCATTGATTTCATTTAGAGCAGTAGGCTTGCCTGCTGCCTTCTCTCCCCTCCATTCTGCTTTTGGCTTCACTTTGTGTTTCAGTGCAGTTTTCAGAATCTGTTTTCATAGGTTACTTTTTATGTCTGCGTGTTGGTAAGTCTCCTTTATAAATTTCCAATTTGGCACATCAATGAGTAATAGAAGTGCAAATTCCTTTGTAAATATTTTAGTGTTCTGAGACTTTCTTTGCCTTGTCATGACCTACAAGCTGCTTTGATTTGTCTACCCCCGTGTTAGTGACATGTTCTGCTGTTTGCTGATTAGAGTTAAGATAAGAGTATTACATGTGAGCTTTAGTAGGTGTGGAAGCTTTTTGTGTCATATGTATGTAAAATAGATTTCTTTCACAAGCAAGTATCACAAGTTTATTACTTGATCATTACATTAAATTAGAGTGGGAGTTTTGCAATTATGCAGATGACTTGAAAGGTAGTGGGGTCACTTCCCAGTGGATGTGGAAGATTTTGTCAGGATAGTGTAAGTATGGAAGATGATACCAATCCAATTTGGAAAGGCTTGAAGTGTAAATTGAACAAAACCAACTGATAGTAAAAGGTGAAGAACGGAACAACAATGCATCCGAGATACATATGTAGGTTACCTTATTTTTCCTTTCTCCAAAAAAACCTTCCAATCTAGTTTTATTGTTTCTGTGCCTGTCTTAGCCTGTGGCCACGTGACTCACCTTGCACAAAGAGACAAGTAAAAATCGAGAGGGAAGACCTTCTTAGTCTGTGGTGCCTGCTGAAGGCTATGAAAGAGCAGAAGACGGCCTTAAAACTCTCTTACTCCCAGCCCAAGAAACAGAGGCAGATCCAGACTGACAGGGCATTTCTGTGTTCACCTGGTTGTTACCAGCAGCACTTTAAGTAGAGTATGCTTTGCAGTAAGCACAGCTATTTATTTTCACATTGGCTAATGGCACGTATCTGTATTAATGTAACGTTGCTATAATGAATGTGCTTATGACAGAGATAGACAGCTGAAAATGGTACCTGTTTCTTACTAGAAAAGTTGTTTCATACAGCCTTTACTTAAAAAAGATGTTTTCTCCTTACTGCCAAGCCCTAAATTACGGTTATTATCTGTGAGTGGCCGGGGGGGATGTTTTGTTATGAGGGTTACTGTTTCTGTTTAGCCTGTTTTGATTTAAGCAGGTTATATTTTGTAAAATAGTGAAGGAAAAACCTTTATCAGCTGATGATAGTTCAAGACTTAATACAGTCCCCCAAAGTGGGAAAACACTTCATATGAAAATTCATCCAATGTCTGTTAACTAATGTTGAGGTAAGACTGTATCTTTTATGTGATAAAGCATCTCTAAGTTCTGCAGCAATACAAAACAAGTCAGGTAATCACAGTAAGGCAGGTGAGAAGAAGGGTGGGAGGAAATTTGCAGGGGAAAGCAGCATCTGTTTGGAGCTTCTGAGCTCCACAGGCCTGGAACTACATTTGCATGTAGTTCAGTAACTGCTCTTTTGGGAAAACTGCTTGAGATACCAGCTGCTGCTTCTAGTTTTTCCCATCTCAGCACTTCTCAAGTTGGGGTGTGTTGCTTCAGTGAAGCACGTAGACCTTCTCCCTGTAGAACCCTTAAAACTGCGTGCAAGTTGAGAAGATAAATTGTCTCTGAGTCAGTTAATCTCTGTGCATTTAGACTTCATTTTGTAAGAGGAAATCAAACCACACACATTGGATTGCTCTCCTTACTTTTCTGTAGGGTGTCCCTCTCTGTGAGGTACACAAGAAGTGGGTTTTTTTTAAATAGTTGGTTTTCCATGGATATAGAGCAAGGCCTGCAGATTTTTTAATTATGTGTTTTCTACTGTTTGAATAATTAACAATGTCAAGTCTAGTTTTTCCTCTAGAAATCCCTCTAGAATTTCTTGGAGTCTCTTGAGATGATTACTGGGAGCTTTTGCATCCTGGATGAAAGAGCAAGGGAAGGTGAATACTTAACTAAGACATCCTTGGTCCCAGATGTCCATCAAGCTGTAGAATTGAAAAAAAGTGTTTTTTTAAAAAACCCATTTTTTATGAAATGGAAGACCTTAAGGAATGTTTCAACGAGCCCTTTCCCACCCAAGCGCTCAGCTTCTGTCTCTCAGCACTTTCATCAGTGTCCCTACTTATCCATTCCCCATGCAATCTTCTAGTGATGCAAGACCTGATAAGCTTTTTCCTTTTCCTTTTTTTTTTTCTCCTCTGAATATAAATAGATGAGGGAAACAAAGACCTCTTACAAGATCCTTCTCTGCCTTCTTTGCAGAAACACCATAAGGAAACAGCAACAATAACAAGCTTGTGCATGGTTTTCTCCTCTCACCTTTAATTAAAAGGTGAAGCTTAAGGCTAGCTGCCCTTTTGAACATCCTTCTTCATGCACATACACTTCCAGCTCATAAGGGGGAAAATTGTGAGCATTCATCTTCATTTTGCAGTGGTTTTCAGCTGCTATCCTCTCATTAAGGTGTTAACATTAGCAGCCATAGGAAACTAGCGTGCAGCTGGGAGAACATGTGGTAAGAGGTGTTAATGGCTTCATGTTATCTCACAGTAATGGTGACATTAATGAGTCTCCCCTGTAACTCAGAGAGTTTACACACTACCAGGTAGCATCACTGAATTAATTACTGGATTTTCATTCTGTAATATATGATGACATTATGTTTAGAGCTGTCTAGAGACATTTGTTTATCATTTACCTGATAGACACTAACAGCTTTGAAAATTCTCATTAAATTGTTAAATGATGGATATCTTCTTTTTCCAAACAACCATAAAGGCAATAATAACACTTGTTACTAAGGATGTTATTAAATATATTTATCAGAAGGAATATTGGAAAGAAATAAACAAAAGGATGTTCTTTTTATTGGTTACCTTTTTTAATGGAGATGAGATTGTCAACTGTGATCTTTGTGAATCCTTCACAACTGTCAGAAGTACGAGTTCAAAAATACTATTTTGATTACTGGTTAGTTTCCTGTGGCTTATTTTTAAAGTCAGGAGGAATCAGAGGAAAGAAAAACACTAGCTAAAGATCACTGCTGGTATTTCAGCAGAGCGGTTCAGCTTTTTATTGCCTGTTATTTATATCCCAGTCGTGCTGAGAGCGCTTGCCATTGTGCTGAACGCTGCACAAATACGTTGGGATATACTTTGAGCTGAAGGTCTTTAAGATATAAATAAACAGCACAAAAAGTAAAGACCGGAGCTTTAGACCATGAATGGATATGAATGTAAGATGTGCTTACATTCATATCCAAGAAGAGAATGGAAGAGAAGCTGCAGTGTAGCGCAGAGATCTCTGCCCTGGCTCAGGGTGCCAGTCTGGAGTACTCCAGCTGGGTTTACGCCGTGTGTTTTTACAGACATAACCTTGCTGAAGGAAGGAGTGCTGACGGGTGTAGCTATGCCAACGACAGTCTCAGGTGTGTTAGCTGCGCTGTTTAAGCAGCATATGCTGCATGAAGAGCAAGGTAGGCAGATTGGATTGAGCAAGTGTGATGGCAAACTTGAGACAGTGATAATACACCCACCTCGGGGACTTCTCGGTCGTGTTGCACCACGCTACTTTTACACAGAGCTCAGATGCACTTCTCAAGGGCTCTGTGCCAAATCGTCTTCTTCCCAGACATAGAGGGGACAATGCCCCATTTAAAGACAATCCCAATTCTTATTTTAAAAATTATTACTAAAGCAGTGTTGTATGACTGCCTTTAACTCAGAGCAATACCAAAGGGATCCAAAATAAGATGCTGATTGTTACTTCCCAGATGGTCATTGAGTTAATATATAAAAATATGATGTGAATAAGGAAATGTTTTCTTTTCTTTTTTCTCCCCAGGAATTTGGAAAATCTTGGGAAGAAGTGCAGTCAGAGGATGACCGGGAATTGCTAGATAACCCAGAAGAGTAAGAGTTACTTATGTGCCCATTGTAAAGACTTGCAAGACCATTACTGTTGAAAGTAGTTAAGGCAAAATGCTGTGCATAATTTGTACACAGTTAAAATTCATTTAAGCCAGTCAAATCAATTCCAAATTGTTCTCATCAAAGACAGTTCTCCACAGCAAGGGCTATAAATTTCATATTTCAACCACAAGCCAATTTTTGTCTGTGTATAGCTCAAACAAGAGCGTTGTGGGTGTGTAATGATAGAGGCAAAACAGTTTTTACTTTTGTAGTAAAAAATGTTTGAATTACTTTTGTTCTAATGGTAAAATCAAGAGTAAGTATGAAAAATGTCTGCATTTATATGAAAAAGTCTGATTAAAAGGTAAGAACTAGAGGTAAAAGCAGGATTTTGAAGGAAACTTGTCAGTGGTGCTAACTGAGGGCGACATCTGCCTCTTCTTGCTGGTTGTCTGTGGCCCAGGCCTTCAGATCACTGTAGAGGTGGCTTCCTTGGCCATGGAGAAGTGAATAAGCAGGGAGTAATTTGTGGTCCTTGACCTTCCTGGTTCTGTCAGTGACTTGAGCTTTATTTTACTTGGCTATATCTGATCGCAATAATACTGCTATCTGTGGGCAGTATTATGGATGTAAATAGATGTGTTGGTAAAGTATTCATTCTTTGTGTGCAGGTCAAGGTGTAGCATGAGTGTTTCTTTCAGGAATAATAATATTTGATAAGTAAGTAACACTTAGAGTGAACTCTGCCTGATGATGATGTCTTTGGCTTTGTGTATTGAAAGACTGAAAAGTATAAAAGAGTGTAAAAGACCTTATAAAAAGAAACACTGAATGTAGTATTTGATGACTTGCCAAACTGGATAGAAACTGAAGTTAAGATTCTGTTTGTTAATGCAGGCAAATTGAAGTAGGACCTATTGCCTGTCTGCACAGGAATTACTCAGCAGGAACTGCTCAGTTAATCTTGAATTTCTAATCTTTTAGACTGTAAACCAGATTATAATGATATATCCAGCTATAAATCCACTGTCTCTTCCACTCCTTTAAAGTATTCCGTTTCTCTGGAATTGTTTCTGGTGCTGTGAGTACAGAATCTGAAGTGCCCTTTCACAAAACGTCTCTCTTCCACAATTAAATTAATCTTTCTGATTCTTAATCACAAGAGACTGGTCTGACTGGGAAGAGCATCCTGTGTGTGCAGTTTGCCTGTTCTGTGAACAACAAGCAGACACCACAGAAAAACTGTATCTTCACATGCAGGTGGGACTTGTTTTAAATCTCAGTTCTTTCATTCATTTGGAACTAAAAAAGTAGGATTCTTTGTTAAGATCAAGTCAGCTGCTGCATCAGAATGCCCTCTTTAGCACAGAACTGAAGTGCTGCATGCATTTCTAGCATCTGTTCTCTAAAACATGCAGTGGAGTCAAGTTTTACAATGAGAGTGTGGCTAGCTGTTACTTGGGAGTGTACAGACAGTAGAGAGGTAGCATCTTTAATATTACAATCACTTGATGATTTCATACATTTGATGGTTAGCATCTGTGTTTCAGCTTTAATAAACTATTTAACAGGAGGGTTGCAGTTTAACAGAATGTGAAAGTTTCTGATGAAACAAAACTTTTGGGGCTTTGTTTCATGTATTAGTGTTTCCATCTCTATATGCATATATCTGTGTCAGTTGATGAAAACCTGAGCTGGTTTTAACTGTGAACAGTAGAAGTAGTGGAAATATTTTATTCTTTACTTTTTTTTTTCCCTTCCTCCAGAAATCACATGGATTTGACTTTCCTAAAATAAAGTCAGAGCATGGTGAGTAAGAGATGCTGTAATTGTCAGCATTTGTCACTTGTGTGGAGAAAACCACATCATAAGAATGCTGAAATACAAGCATATCAATTTGATTTATGTTCAGACATTTAAATTTTCCATTATGGAAACTTTTTCTGCCAGCTTACAAAAGAACACCAAGAATGCTTTATTTTTCCAGAACTGTTGTTCATGCCAAAGACATGTGCTGTTTTCTTCAAAACCATTGGATTATTTTGCAGAATAGCTTCTACAAATATCTACTTTACGAGTCCCAGATCTGAATAATAATAATAATAATAATAATAATAATAATAAGGATAATAATAATGATAGCTATAATAATAATAATAGGTAATACTTGCTTGCAACATAAAAGGCTGTACTGTAAGCTGTGTTTGGCCAACATTTGCTTCCTGCTTAGAAGGTGTGCAATTATTCCATTCCTGCAAGGTGTGCAATTATTCCATTAAAAGAAGGGCTAGCTCCCCTGCAGCTGGGAAAAAGCATTTGTTTGGTTGCTCAGGCAGTGCTGGTCTTCAGTAAGCCATTGTCAATCTTTATGCTTGATCCAAGAAAGCATTTGTAAATTAAGTCTCATGTTCCTCAAGTGCTTGTATACTGCTGTCTCACTCAGGTCTGAACTTTTATCAGCAAGTAAAGCTAGTGAACTTCATAAGAAGAGAAATCCATCACTGTCGTTGTTACAACTGCCAGGAGAAATTTCAGTCTAAAGGAGGATTGATAAGTCATATGGAAGAGACCAAACACATTACCTTCCTGCCATCTAAGCCTACGTGGGATCAACCACAGTAAGGGCACACGTTTCTTCCAGCATTTGTACTGTTACTTGATAATATCTGTAAAAGGGTACATTGAAATTTCTGGGTTTTGCCAGTGCCAGAGTGCTCTGAGCTCCCCAGCCCTACTGTCCCAGATAAAATAATAGGTGGTCTGAAAACTAGTCAGAATTATAAATCTCTGTACTGTCTGAAGTTAAGATGAACACGTGATGCTGCTCTTCTAGTGGCATCCAGAAGGCACTATGCCCACAAACTGTGTCTGCACTGTCAAGTTAGTATGCTAGAGAAATATTTTTTTGCAAAATTGCCCTTTGCCTGTATGTGCAGTTGTGCAGAGAACAGTGAAAGGCACGAGAGGTGCGCTCAGGGCACCTTCCCTCCTGGTGCAGCCGACGTTGCATCTCTGCACCAGAGTGACATCTCAGATGCACTGCTTGTAGGCACGAAATTTTCCCAGCACTTAGCTCTCTACTCAGATACAGATCATGCCTGGGATGGGCATCTGGCACGTACTTCATTGCTAGTATTGGACATACAGTTCTAATATAAATACATCCTTAATACCTGTCTAACTTCAGGCATCCAAGGAAGCTGGTTTACCCTTAGTTTCCTCCATAGCAAATAGAAAGTGTAACATAACACTGATTCAGCTTGTAAGTAGGCTGAACAGGTCTGGGGGTGATGCCATTGCTGGTAAAGCACATGGAGTGATTGTACCTCAAACAGGTCAGCATTTGTCATGAGGCAAATCTGGATCTGTAACCTCAGCTGTGACAGCACACAGGTGAAGAAATAGGGGGAAGGACTTGTCTGTTGCCAGCTCTTCTGTCTGACTCTTCTAAGATGCACATGCCGGTTGATCTTTTGGGTGTGCTGTTACTGTCATTTCAGACAACCAGACTTTCTCCTTTTTCCTTTTTTAAGATCTAATCTAATAAAATGTGCTCAACCTCTTTCAAAGAAAATTCATGACTATCTAGTAATTATGTCTCCTTGCTTTCAGGTATTATTTTCCTACCTATGAAAATGACACACTCCTGTGTACGCTGTCAGACAGTGAAGATCTGATAACTGAGGATCAAAGCGACGATGTCCCTGTTGTTAGTGAAGATATATCCTGTCTAAAAGCTCTCAAACAAAGCAGTGTTTTAAACCAGCTCCTCTGTGAAGAGAGCAAGAGTCAGGAGAAACTTTGACCTTGAATTACACTTGCTGACCTTTGAGTGTTTCTTGTGCAAGACAAATAACCCACATTCTTTCACTAATATTGTAGTACAGTTTGACTCATTGAAGTTATCACTGGGCAATTATTATATTAAAGAAAAATCAAGAAAAATAAACTTTAAGTGTAACCTTTTTTGCTTTACCTTCCTTTAAATTCTACCTCTATTTGAAAATGAAATGTTGGCTTTTCTGCTTGGCCTGCCAAATATTTTTAGTACTGTTTACAAATAGGATTTTTCTTCTTTTTTTATATATTTCTTTTTTCTGAATAAATCAGAGTTCTGTTTAAAGGCCATCTTGTGAAAGGCACAAACAAAGTGTCTTGATATATGAGCCAATGAGTGAATCTTCTGTGTCTTATTGCTGTTAGAGAGCATACAGAAAAGAGCTTGAATGTAATTCTTGGTCTGTTACATAAAGCAAATTTTGCTATTTTTAACCTTAGACCTTCTTCAGAGTGAAAACAGAACTGTATATCTCTATTATTTGTCATCAGTGTATATGCTATGTGGTTCCTGTTTTGAAAACTGTGTCAGAGATCAGTAAAACTCTGCCTGGCCCATGGGCATCTGACTACGTGGAAAGCTGCCAGTCCAAAGCCCAAACAAGTGTAGGAACAATTGCAACCTTGGTTGCATCAGAGATCCAAAGAATTTAAAGTAGATTTCTTACATGGTCATGAACTGAGCTACAAAAGAAATTATTTAGGAGTTGGCAGACACATAAATCCAAATTAAATCATCGAAATCTTGACTCAGCTGCCCACTGAAGTCACCATATTTCCTTTAATGCTGAACTTTAACGTTCCCAAAGTAACAGAAGGTCTTCAGCGTGTCCAGAAAGCACCTCAGGCTTGATAGGGCGAGGCAGCTCAGAGCATGGGTCCTGCTAGGATGATTGAAACCAGGTATGCCTGCCTCTCTCTCTCATCTGAAATCTTAAGAAGTAGTTCCAGAGTTCAGGTTTGGCTTTCCATAATATGCATAATCACTTCCAAAAGTCACAGCACATTCTTTTTTCTTCTTGAGGCCGGTGTTCAAGTACTTGCTCAAACCATTGGCGTCTCAGCTCAGTGCCCTTCCCTGCACGAGAAGATTCAAAGCCATAGCTTCCCCTTTGCACAGCCCTCTTTACCTGAAATAGATTGCTGTCAGGAAGAGTTGTTGTTTGTCATTATAGAGTGATTGAGAATTACATGGCAATCCCTGGGAGCAGGGGCTAAAGTTGAGACCTTTACCTGTGTTCTGCTAAGCTCCCATATCCACCCTAATTCACCCTGCCATGTATTTGCATCAGTTTCTTTTAATTTGCACTGAAGGTGTTTTCTCCTTTCTTATTTTCTCTTGGACCCGGGTGCTCTGGAGATAAGTTGGAACAAGAGGATGCTGAAGGTGTACTGAAGAAGACAGATCAGCCACTTAACTGCACGCTGAAGCAGAGACAGAAGCAATAGCTGGCTCTGTCAGGAGGAAATGGGATAGAAGAAAGTGCTTCAGCAGGTGCTGAGGATGCAGACAAAAGAAGGCAGATGTAGCCATACCTCTGCATTGGCTTTGATTAAATTGGTATAACAATTTAGGAGGAACAACCCCAATACTTTTGAACATCTGACCATCTTAACTAAGTCTGTACTTGCATTTGTAAATTTCGTAATTTCACACAGTAATTGCAATGGTTGTAGCTGTTTGGGTTTTTTTCCCTCTTAAGTATTTTTCTTCCCCAAGCAGTTATTTCCTTCCTAAATTAGAAATTGATTCCAGTCTGCTTTTCAGTCAAATTCTTAGCTGAGGTGGGAGGAAGAGTTGATGGGGTTTGGTTCCAGCCTTTGCTTTTCAGTCAGACTCTTAGCTGAGGTGGGAGGAAGAGTTGATGGGGTTTGGTTCCAGCCTTTGCTTTTCAGTCAGACTCTTAGCTGAGGTGGGAGGAAGAGTTGATAGGGTTTACATTAATGGTAAGTGTCTCCAGCAATCAAAAAAATCAGCAAGAGAACTACAGCTAAATCAGTAGCACATGAATGTGTTTTATGGCAAGCTCATCTCAGAAGAGGACATTAAGGGAAAGATAAAATTTTATTGATATATCGTAAAGTGAAATTGCAAAACGGTTCCTAATCATGAGGGATGTGATGCTGAGTCACTCGGATCCCTGCAAAACCAAATCAAGAATGTTAATATCAGCAATAGGGAATGACTGCTGTTCCTGGTTCTAACAGAAATTTGAAATAGCAATTTATCAGTGCAGAATTAAGAGACTATTTTAAGACAAAATGTATAAATAGCATGGATACGCTTTTGTGAGTAAAGAGGAACAGGTACTTAAGAAAAATTTATTGGCAGTATATAACTTCACCAAAAATAGAAGGATCATGAGGAGTCAGGCTGGGGTTGACCTTACTACTTCAGATATGAACAGCAAGCAACAAAGTAGGTTTAAAGTCTCTGTAGGTTCACAGAGAGAGTTGGGTGGCGTTTCTAGAGGAAAAATTGAGCATCTTCATCTAACACGATGCTTCTACTCAGTGTTTTGCTGTAACATCCTGTATTTGCGCAATGGCCACAGTTTTCCCTTGACATTCTTGTCCTCTAGAACAAAGCCCACACCAGTGTCTGTTTTAAAACTGGAGTTATATTTTTGTCACTGGTAGAAGACACAGTTATGACTGCACAGAGGGTATAGACTTGGCTTATGTTCTTCTAACAGAAGAGCATTTTTTGAAGCATTACAACAAAAATAAGTGTTTCCAAAGTCCTGGAATGGACAGAGTGTGGGTTGACAAAATGGTCAGGAGAAGGAGTGGTGTTAATTGGTATGAAAAAAGCTACACTAGTTTAAGTCCAGCACACATTTTGTACCATAGTATCTCCTCTTAGCCTAGATCCTGACTCCTTATGCACACTCACTTTGCTTTACCTAAAGCTGTCCCCTTGTTTAGAAGGACCTGGGTAAAAGGAGGAAAAGGGCTTGTGTCCTTGTGACCAGTAATTCCTCCTGCCCTTTTTAGAAATACCTTAATTATGTCCTTGATACTCCTCCACACACAATTTATCCTGACAATTCTGTGCAGACTTAATCTGATTTAACGAGTTAATGGTCTTTGACTTTCATTTAAGATGCTTGCTGCTTTCAGTTTCTGTATTACATTTGTCTGGCATGCTGTGAGAGAGCTGTCAGTGGCTGCTCTCAGCTGGCTAAATGGTAACCGATGTGTGAAACGCCACAGTAACTCTGTAAAGTCTCTCTGCTACTGTCATCTCCCAGTGCCATCGCTGCTTCTGAATTCTGGCTAGAGCTCTGCAAGTGAGTGGGATGTTTGGTATACTAGTTCTCTCTTTCTCTCATTTTACTGAGTGGTTTGACCTAAGTCTGACACAAGAAACTGAACTGTGAACAGAAGTTGTGGTGGTTTGACCCTGTCTGGAGGCCAGATGCCCACCAAAGCCGCTCTATCACTCCCCTTTTCAGCTGGAAAAGGGAGTAAATATATACCGAGAGGCTTAGAAGTCAAGATAAGGACAGGGGGAGATCAATCCACAATCAGTGTCACGGGCAAAACAGACTCAGCACAGAAGAAAGGAAAGAAAACTGTCTAATTTATGACACTGCACTGCACACCCAGGGACATCAGAGTCGGATAATGAGAAGTAAGGCCAGATCTTAAAGCACCTCTCCCCAGCCCTCCCTTCTTAGCAGACTTCACTTTAGTCATGATTTCGCTCCCTTCTTCCCCCCATTGTGGCACAGGGAGGGGCAGGGACTGGGGGAATGGGGGTTTTGGTCAGTTCCTCACGAGATGTTTTCCTTCTTGGCGGGGGGGATCATTCCTCACACCCTTCCCCTGCTGTACCATGGGGTCCCACCCATGGGAGAAAGTCCTCCATGAGCTTCTCCATGAGTCCTTTCTGTGAGGGCATCAGCTCCTCACCAGCTCCCTCAGCATGGCTCCCTTCTGTGGGGTGCCAACCTCAGGCCCAGAGTGCTCCAGCCTGGTTTCCCCCCAGAGTCACATACCCCCCAGCAAACCTAATCTGCCATGGGTCAGTCTCTCCACGGGCTGGAGGTTTCACTGCCAGGAGCTTGCTCCAACGTGGGCTTCCCACAGGGTCACAGAGTCCTTCAGGTGTCTCCACCCACTTCGGCACAGGGCCTTCCACAGGCTGTAGATGGTCTCTGCTCCCCATCATTATCCATGGGCTGCGAGGGGACAGCCTGCTTCACCATGGTCTCCATGGGCTGCAGGGGAATCTCTCCAGCACCTGGAGCACTTCACTTTCCCCCTCACTTGCTCACTGACTTTGGTGTCTGCACAACTTCTTACATGTTCTCACTCCCTTCTCTGGTGGCAAAAAGCAGCTGCTTGCGGTTTTTTTCTCTTAAATGTGATTCACAGAGGTGCTGTGACCATCACCGATTGGCTCAACCTTGGGCAGTGTTGGGTCCGGCCTTGAGCCTGGCTGGTATCTACTCTGTTAGGTCTAGGGGAAGCTTCTGGCTGCTTCTTGCAGAAGCCACCCCTGCAGCTCCCCTCCTTCACCAGAAGCCTGCAATGTAAAACTGTAACAGAAATACAGTCCCTTTCTTCCAAGATAACCAGTCTACACGCTCAAATTCAAGTCCAGAGTGGACACTGGATGTAGTTCTCGGCAACATCTACCATGCACTGCCATGGAGCAGCAGCAATTTCAAAGCACAGTTTATATACTTCATGCTGTATTAAATGATCTTGCATTATTTGCCCTTTACTTACACGTATACAAAGGCGAAAGCAAATCAAAGGCCCTTGGAGACACGCTGTATTTCACAGAGGCAACAAGAAAAATACCTTGTTTTCCCCAGGACTGTTTGTTAAGTCATAATGCTTCCTGGGCCTTAGTTGCAATAGAATGACTGAAGTGTCTGGTCAAATTGTGCCCTTGTCTATCTCTGCCAGGTACATCAAACCTGGTTAGGTAATAACTGTCACATGGACCAGGTAATTTGTAACCCTGGGATCAATTACTGCTTCCATGGAGTAGTCATTAGAATCAGCTGCTGCAGAAATACTACAGGCAATGGTGGTTGTGTGAAGAACCCAATTCAAGTGAAACTTTCTCCATGAGCACTGAGTTTGCTGTTCTCCCCAGTGTTTGGCGTGGGTTTTTTTCTTTGCTTAGGAAGCTTTCTGATACTTAATTTGATTTCTTCCAGCAGTGAAAATTTTAGTTGCTTCTTGAACTTGATTTCACAGCTTTTCCCAGAGTGTTGCTCACGAAGACACAGATAATGCAGCTGTTCTAGAAATTACCATGTAGCCCCTCCGTTGAACTCATATTCGATATTTTGCATACCTGATAAATTCCCTCTCACCATAGGAAGAGCAGGGAAATTTAGGATATTTACAACTAAAAAGAAATCAGTTGTCTTTGCATAAATTTAGATAGAAATAAAAGCATTTTTCTTCCACAAATGTTCCTCAGAACAAAGTTCTCTCCATCTGGTTTACTGTCCTGAGACTGAGAACCTGCTTGTGTGTAGATGACATGTGAGCCTAATGTCTAAGCTTCCACTGTAATAGATAAATGTAGCCTATGGATTCAGCTCACCCTAAAGCAAACACCTAGAACTTTGCTCAGTTCCTTGCCCACAGACATCTGGCGTCACCTGAGATGCTTGAAAATACTGTGGTCTCCAGCTGCTGCTTCAGAAGGACACTGATCTCTCAGAGGTCTTGTGTCAGTTTCATCAGCAGTGTATGGGCATCTCCGATACCACAGAGCATCTCACATGACACTGAGGCACACCTGAGTTGAAGCAGCTAAATCCAGCAGCTTTGACTGGTAACTAAATGTCTCTTTCAGTCTGCAATAACAATAATGGAAACTTGGGCCCCCTGGGTCACATCTGTTCACCTACGTCTGGACTCCTAAATTCAGTTACATTAATCTAGAGATGAATTCTACCCTATTACTATGGAATTTGTTTAATCTGAAGGTAGATACCTACATTGATCAGATGATTTTCCCCCTGAAATGAGAACAAGCCTTGGTAGATACATCAGAAATACCTAAAACTAGTCATTTAGCTTCTGCTGCTCTGTTCTCACAGCAGCTTTGAGGACTGGAAGGCAATTGGTTACCTTCTGACACATATGGTCATGGGTTAAATTATAATCATGGTAGCACAGAAACCACTAAAAAAGTTATATACATTATATAACATACATTATATATATGCTTCCCTGATTCAAGGAATCTCAATTATAATTTGCTGCTGAGTAGATGTTACCGAATCACAGAAGGGTGGTGGTTGGAAGGGATCGCTGGAAATCATCTAGTCCAACCCCCCTGCTAAAGCAGGATCACCCAGAGCAGGTAGCACAGAAACGCATCCAGGTGGCTTTTGAGTATCTCCAGGGAAGGAGGCTCCACAACTTCTCTGGGCAGCCTGTCCCAGTGCTCTGTCACCCTCACAGCAAAGATGTTCTTCCTCATGGTTAGGTGACACTTCCTGTGTGTATATTAAACGAGAGTAGTCAAGAAGCTGGACAAGTTCTGCAGACAGGTTGTGATGTCTTTGTTCTTCTTGCCCTGTGTTGTGTTTGTATTTTTCTCTGGGGAAACCCTCCTGAGAATGAACACGGGTGAAAAAGATGGCAACAGGCATCCACAGACCACACTGAGGTATATGGCTAAAGCTTGACTATCCCACTCCTACCTTTCTAACCACATCCCAGGTTTTTCATCCAGATCTCAAAATTTTTTTTGCTTATAAACATTTAGTGTCAAGAACTATATTTTTTTAATTATTATTTTTTAATTATATTTTGAGCATTTTGCATGCATGGCTTAACCAGGTTGAGACCAACAGGCACCATTTCAATGCAAAGTGATAACATTGCAACAACATCCCCCCCAAAAAAAGAGCTGTGGTTCACAGTGATTAATTTAACCTGGCTCTTGACATAAATTATAACAGTCTTTGTACCAACTCATCACAGAAGAAAGCACTGGATAGCATTTAAAATGGCACGTATCCCCTCGGGGTGCCTCTGCAAAGGAGAGTTTGTAGCTCTGCACAGAGCCAGGACTGAAAAGACCCTGACAAAATGTGTGGCTTCCTCTGGCAGCTCATACCTCCCAGTACCAGCATCAACCAAGAAAGCAGAATACCACAACAACTGCGGTGTGAATCCAAAGTAGAGGGGCTGCTGCTAGGTGTGAAACCTAGGCCAGGTATTAGTCATGGCTAATTATTATTTTAAAATCTGCGGGCTGGTGGCTGTTTCTACAAACTGTGTATCTGATGACACTGCAGAGAAAGTACAGGGAGTACAAGCAGCCTCATCACATTGCAAGAAGGAAAAACACATTGCTCTTTATCTGCACTCCCTGCTCCAGGGTGCCCACGCACAGCCAGAGTCATACCGCTCCCGCCGTGTGTGTTTTTGGGGGGTACCCAGCTGGTGTCATTACTAGGATAAGAGCTGTTCCACAAATCCTGCTCTTCCCTCTTAGCACCATGAGGAGCCTGGGAGGTGCTAGCAGCAGCTCTCCAGTATTAACTGCCAAGCACCTGAATGCTGGTAAGCTGCAAACAAACTCCTCAAAACTCCAGACTCCGAGGGGGTTGCACAATGAGATTTTGTATTGAAGTGAGTGGGGCTCAGAGAGAGGGAGAATATGGCAAAACTCCCCCAATTAAGGGAGAGGTGGAAAAGGAAATTAAAATAGTATGTAGGATGGTAAATGGATCTCTACATCAAAGGGCAACTGTGATTACTGTACATAATGCCACATCTCACCCAGGAGATGGTAAAATTATGACCCAATGTGTTTCTGAAACTTTAAATTGTTGCCATAATATTGCTCTGACACAACCTGCATATGTAGTTTGCTTATGGATGGGCTCGTGATCAATCAGCAGAACGGACATTTAAATTTAAGATAGATTATCAAGCACAGCACCACTCGACCCCCTAGTCTAACTCCTCTCACGGTACCCGACCCTGTGACAACTGGACCCTCTAGACTAACTCACATAGCATAGGGAAGTAGCAAAACCCCTCAGAATAATTACAGGCAGACATTTGGTGTCACCTCCAGCCACATCTTCAGTGAGTATTAGGAGACACATCTTTTCCTCCCATGTTCTCTGGTAATACCAGAACAGTACAGAAAGAAACAATGTGCAGTTTGCAGGTTGCTCATTGGAGAGTCCGTCTTTGTGAGCTGCTTGCCACAGCTCTGCAGAGCTGAGCACTGCTTTAACCTTTAGGTGGTTTCAGCTTTAAACTTCCAATTGTGGTGTGGTCAGTTTGGTGCATTCTGATGTGTATCTGTCTTCACACCATTTACAGAAATACTGCTGTGAATCTTCACAAATATTTGACCTATTTTAATAAACCGCCTGATATTTTTGTTTGAATCTAGGTGAAATAAAGGGCAAATAAGCAAGGATAGAGCTTAGCATTTGTGAAGAAGGGTCATGAATGTGTGACAACGTTGGCCTCCTGTATTTTTACAGTCACTTACCATGCATCCTTTGACAAACATTGTTACTTCCCTGTGCCTCAGTTTCCTAAGCAGCAAGATTGTGATTATATGATAATAACTACCAGGGAAAAAGAAGACATATTAGATAGGATTCCAATCTATGCATGCAACTTTTCTGCATTAGTCAGGTTTTCATATTTAAAATACTTAGTTTAAAGGATCACAGTCAAAAGAGTTACTCATTCAAGAAGAAACTTAATTTTGGGGGTACGTGCCTGTTTGGAAATGAAAGTTAAAACATTTTGAAAATGACATCTTTTCAAAAGAATGGATAACTTCTGAATCAGATTTTCAGAATATGTCTGAACATGCCACCACTTATGGTTTTTATGTAGAAAATTAATAATATGTAAAAGATCCTGTGCTTTCAACCACTTTACAGACCTTCTAGCATTCAGGTGCATACAGAGGAAGACCAGTTTTCTGTAAGAAAAGGAATGCTGCATAATGTAGGGTAGCCATAGTCCAAACAGATTAGAGATGTTTATGCCAGTCTCCTCTAGCTGTAAAAGCTGTAAACCCACGAGTTTCCTGAGATTAAACTAAATTTGAAAAAATGTTGTGCAACCTTTAAGCAATTTAATTCTTCCTTTGCTTTATAAGCAGTCTCTGTGTAAAATCCTAGCTCTCTAAGAACTTCTGAAGTGCAGGTTTGATATTTTCCTCATGCAGCACACACAATGAGGTAGGTAAGATTGCTTAGGATTCCCTTAAGCTTGTGTTATTGCAGGTACCTTGCCTTTACTTCAGCATAGGAAAGATTCCAAGTAAGACATGCCTTTTTTTTTCTCTATTATACCTGAAATTTGGATGAGATTCTCTTCTTAAAAGTTACTGCAATGTTCCCTTTATTCATATTCTCATCTTAACCAGAAGCCTGAGTTTGCTAACTTGTGTTGAGCCACACAGACAAACAGGCTACGTTTCAGGTTAGCAATTTGTGACAAGACTGATCACCTAGTAATGCTGAGACTGTTTCTGTAGGCATAAAGTATGGAAAAAAATATAAAAAATCTTAGTGTCAGATACTGTTTGGGCTTTTTTTTTGTGGGGGTTGTTTATTTGTTTGTTTGTTTCCACAGAAAAGAATGAGGATCCCTTAAAGATTCCTTAATAAAAGAGCCCCTGATACCCTCTGTATAACACTGCTTATACTTGGACTGTAAAAAAATCTTTTAGAGGTTTTCACCAGATAGCTGATACCTCCTGCAGCAGTCACAGCATGCTCTCAGTGTCTCAGTGATCCACCACCCACTAAGTGCAGTGGAGAGGCAGGTGAAAGCAGCACCTCCAGCTCTCAGCAGGACGCTGGGATCCATGCTGCAATAGAGTGGCATGGACCATTTCCCCATTGATGCTGGACTGTCCCCAGTGACCTTTAAAGATCAAGGAGATGGAGTTCCTGCTGCTTCCTAGTAGACTCTGGTGCCACTGGGAAAGTTGTCTAATTGCCCCTAATGACTGAAACCAGTTCAATAGGATACCAGTCGATATCTAAAATGAATGTAAGCATCCTGCCAAGCAAGGATTTTAAGGATTTTCTGCTGTTTAATTTTGTTTCCATCTGAAAAAAGAATTCTTGAATCTGTTTGACAGTGTTTATCCACTAATTTTGGGGGGCCTTTGTGCTGGTTAAAACCAGTACAGTCATAGACTCTGCCTTCTCTTGTTCACACTGTTCGATTCCTGTTGTGGTTTTGCATTGCAGGCTTCTGGTGGAGGAGGGGAGCTGCAGGGGTGGCTTCTGCAAGAAGCAGCCAGAAGCTTCCCCTAGGCCTAACAGAGTAGATACCAGCCAGGCTCAAGGCCGGACCCACCACTGACCAAGGTTGAGCCAATCAGCAATAGTCACAGCACTTCTGGGAATCACATTTAAGAGGAAAAAACCGCAAGCAGCTGCATTTTGCCACCAGAGAAGGGAGTGGTAAGATGTAAGAAGTTGTGCAGACACCAAGGTCAGTGAAGAAGAGGGGGAGGAAGAATACACTGCAGGTGGTGGAGAGAGATTCCCAGCAGCCCATGGAGAAACCCATGGTGACGCAGGCTGTCCCCCTGCAGCCCATGGAAGATTATGGGGAGCAAAGAACCCACACTGGACTGGGTGGAGAGATATAGAAGATGTTGTGGCCCACATTGGAGCAAGCTCCTGATAGGACCTGCAGCCTGTGGAGAGAGAGAGACCCATGCCAGAGAAGGTTTGCTGCGGGGGACTTGTGACTCCATGGAGGACCAGGCTGGAGCAGCCTGGGCCAGAGAGACAGAGATAGTANTGACTGAAACCCCCATTCTCCCAGTCCCTGTCCCTCCCCGTGCCACAATGGGGCGAAGAAGGGCATGAAATCCTGACTGAAGCCTGCTAAGAAGGGAGGGGTGGGGGGAGGTGCTTTAAGATCTGGTTGCACTTCTCATTATCCGACTCTGGTGTCCCTGGGTGTGCAGTGCAGTGTCATAAATTAAACAGTTTTCTTTCCTTTCTTCTGTGCTGAGTCTGTTTTGCCCATGACACTGATTGCAGGATGATCTCTCCCTGTTCCCATCTCGACTCCAAAGCCTCTCAATATATATTTTCTCCCTTGTCCAGCTGAAAAGGGGAGTGATAGAGCAGTTTTGGTGGGCATCTGACCTCCATCCAGGGTCAAACCACCACAATTCTTCCTCCTTTCCTCTGCCACCATCCCTTCCATTACGACCAGTCACCTCACACTCTCAAGGTCTACCTTGCAGGCTCACTGGAGTCATCTGCAGAATGAGCTCAGCCTTTGGTTCTCCTCCCATGGGATGAAAGTCCAATAAGACTCCAATAAACAGCAGCTGAAAGCTGACCTGAAAAGAATTAAAGAGCTTTGGGGCTAAGAGAAGGGAATCTGTAAAAATGATGCCCCCAATACTACCTTAAAATGAACAAGAAAATTGGATGATAAGCTGTGTGGAAATCACAGGAGGGACGTCAGACTCCTTCAGAACATCAGGTGGGAACTGACACTGACTCCCAGAGTGACACCGATGGCTGGGAGGAAGACAATTTAGAAAGATGACAAGACCAGTACCAAATGTTTTCTATTAGAGTAAAAATATTAAGCTCAAGATATTGGGGCAACAGTGGCCAAAAATAGAGCTGAGAAAACCAAAGCATCAGACTCTCATCTAAGTGGAAGCGGCAGTTGCAGATGACGCCACATAACTGAGTGAGGTATCACCTGGAAGGTAGACTAAATATTGTTTGATGTAGCTAAGGGTTTAATAGAGCTTAGTACACATGCAGGGTATCTCCCATGCAGTCAGGGCTTTGCAGAGGCAGGGAAGGCTAGTAATCCCTGTTAGATCTTGTTGATGGGCTCTGGTCATGAAGCAAAAGGCAAGAACACATTTTTTGCCTGGACATGGGATGATCCAGGTAAAAATCAGTAGTTACGTGATCTCTTCCCAGATGGCTTTTATAAATCAATAATGTACTAATCTATTGGACATATCAATATTTGAGCATAATATAAACAGATGACTGGTGTCATCTGTTGTGCAGGCTGTGAATTAATGTTCTGGTGGGTACAAAATTGTAAAGTCTCATTTCAGAGAACCGATTAGTATTCTGTCCTTTTAGTCACAGAGTTTTTATGTCTGCCTGTGAACAGGCTGCACCCATCCAAAAGATTTGATCTTTCCCTCCAAGTGTTTAGAGTGGTCACTGTTTGCTCTTCTATTTTGTATCACCTTTAACTCTTTGCCCCTCCAAATTTAGATAGCAATTGAAATGGCCTTAGCTGAGCCACGTGGTGATAATGCAGCCATCTGTTTAAAAAGTGGTCCAATAAATCTCACTTTCTGACAGGGACTTAAAATACCCCTTAGCTCCTTTCATACTGTTGATTTATTAATGATTTAAAAATTATTTTGTCTTTGTCATCCATTACGTGGAAAATAGGATGCTTAGAGTCTGTAAGCTGAAATTTTAAAAAAGGCAGGCTCCATACAATGGTACAGCTTGAGATGCAGGATTTCTAAAATGTGAAAGCCATGCTAATAAATGCTTCCCCCTCCCACCCCCAGGTTAATCAGAAATCTTGTAAAAATCTGAAATAGATTATGTTTTTACTGATTTTTCTGAAATCACACGGCTTTTTTTCAGGAATAGGAGACATTGGGAATACTTAGCAAATGAAAGTGTCACAAGGCATATTTACAAAGTCAGTGTAACCTGTTTACACTTGAATATGGAGGAATAGACAGAACAGCAGAGGTAGAACTTCACTGCCCTAATGAATCTGGACAGCCAAAAGAGTGTGAAAGCCCCCTGGCTCCTTCTGCCAGGACTATATTGTTTTCATTCAACCTTCTCCACTTTGCAGCAATGTACAGATTTTTATCCCAGCCTCAGCAGGTCACTTAGGGGGCTGCAGGCAGATGGTTCACTGTTGGGTACCGGTTTCCTTAATCCCTCCCTCCCCTTGAGGGCACCAGCTAATATGCCAGCTAAAAACACAGCTAGGGCACTACTCACTGAATTTCCTTTGCTCACAGCCTGCTGCAATGGAAGTTCAGTTTTCGGTGACATCTCTGAATTTCATGGCTCAATCGCAAGTAAGGACTTGGGTGCTTTAAAACGGTCCCAACTCCCATGACTGGTTTCCCCCACTCAGTGACTGCTCATCTGTGAAGCAGAAGTTGTCCCTCCATGCTGATCTGCCTCAGAATGGGGCTGCAGACCTGTGCTTGTTTTGGAGCCATGTTCTTGTACTGTCCTTTCTCTCCTGTGGCAAAACACCCGTGAGACAGAAAAACGTTGAAGGTGAGGCTGCCAGTGCACCAGATACTTGAAATGGTTTTGGGCTGACAAAGATACCAGACCAGATCCCCACTTGTGCACAGCTGTAACAAGCTGGCTGTTACCCAGCGGTTCTGCCCACAGTGTGAAAGAAAGCAGCAAACACTTTCAGTAATTTAAAGCCAGATGAAAACAACCTCCAGAGGAGATGGTGAGCTCGGTGTCTTACCTCAAAAGAAATTTCTGCAGCCTTCATTCAGACAGTTAGATGCCAGTGAGCAAAGGGCTTTTGGATACAAACTTCCTCTTTTTTTTTTTNTTTTTTTTCTGGCTCCCAGATTCCTATGCTGACTGGCAGGGCTTTTGTTTTAGGATCCTTGTCCATAGGGCCTAGAGAGCGACTGCAAGTACCAACTCTGTATTTCACGGCAAGGTCAGGTACCTGGAGGCTTTTACACAGTGTCTGAGCTACTCATACAGGCCACTACAGCATCAGCAGTCCCTAGGCACACCTAGAGCCGGGTCCTGAGCAGAAGGAGGGTACACCAGCGTGGAGGAGTTGCGGCACCGAGCAGTGACCAAAGCTGCCTTGCTTCACAGCACCAGCTTGGATACAACACTACACTACTACAGTGCAGCAATACTCAGCTCCGTGGCGAAGCTACCTGACATGGGCCTGGGGCCTGAGGCAGCTCTCTGGTGTCAGTGCTGCTTAACTTCCTCGAGCCTTGCAGGTAATTGCTATGAAGGTGTAAAGCACACAGACACACACACACACACACGCCCTAACAACTGCCACAAGTTTGCCATTATTCAATTAACGAACTGCAGAGGTCTCTCCTGTCCCTTCCCACGCAGCGTTTCAGTTCCTGTTTGAAATTGGTTTTGTCACCGGTGACAAGATTGCAAACTCCCTTACCTTTGGGAAGTTGAGTGCTTTAGGCTCCGCAGCCATTACTGTCATTTAACACGTTGGAAGAAAGGTAGAAGCAACTGCTGCTTCCACACGGCGTGCTACAGCCTTCCTGTGGAAAAATCAGATGTGATGTTGTGACAGCAAACATTGCTTTGCGTGCCAGGCTGCTGAAATTAGCCACTTAATATGCTGGAGTCAGTGGACGAAGTACAAATAGCTGCCTGCTTCCTCAAAGCGTTGAATAATTTAAGTTCACAAATTCACTTTCACTAATCTTTAGAGAGAAAAAAAAAACTGTGTCCTTTGAGAGGAAAAAACCCCAGAAGTTCTGCCTGAGATAGGCACACCAACCGTCACTGAAGTAGACAGAGTGAATTGTGGCAACTTCCTGGGATTACCCAGGAATAGCACAGAGCAGGAAGATTCAACCCTGTGTTTTTGTCAGGAGGCACGTGCAGAGTCAGGAGCTTGGTGCATGCAGAGTCACAACATGCAGGGTATGAGTTTGCTTCTTCTTGGTCACTTTGGAGGCAGCCCCTGGAGCGCCTGGTTGGAAACCACAGATTTGGGACTTCCAGAAGAAAGCAAGGGTCTGAGCCTGTCCCACTTTCTGGTTAGTGGAAGCAAGCGGGCTTCAGGAAAAAAATACATCATGTCGTGTAGAAGTTATGTATAGACTACAATAGGTGGATGTCTGACCTCAATATCTCAGCTGAAAGGACAGAGAGGGCTGTGGGGCTCAAAGCCCGTGTACCCAGCTGTGTGGTGCTGCATCTTATCATTCCTCTTTGTTGTTTTTTTAATAAACATTGACAGAGATACCAATCTAGGTCACTGAACTCAAAGTATTCCTCGAGGAATTTAGTCCCGTAATATTAAGGAAGAGCTCAGGTGATTCTGAATCATTGATACCCCCAATGATCTTTTATTCATTATTTTCTGTCCGTTATCAACTGTATCATCAGTTGCATTCAGGAGCCAAAAGTTTGTACCATCTGACTGGAGGCATCTCCTGGCCTCCAAGAGATTAATTTCAGAACCTTGATCACTGTGCGTGCTCGCTGGTCTTCAGTAATCAGCCAACATCCAAAAAGGAAGATGTGGACTCTGAACTAGCCCCTACACCACCCATTTCTTCAGGAAACAAGTGGAGAGGCAGTGTGTAGGTGCAGGCTTATTTGGGGAAGGGTGGAGAGAGGAGGCTTTTAGAGCCTGTGCCATCAGCTGAGCCCCTTTTAGTGTCAAGTATTTGTATAGTTTGCTGTAAATTCTTGTCTCTCTGACCCCAGCAAAAAAACCTGTTTTCTTAAAGAAAGCAGTTGATTTAGGGGTTTGAGAGTGCTTTTGACAAATATTTGTATTTTTACTCAGATTACAAAGTCGTTCCCATGTGTTGTTACCCACTGGTGATTCTTTTTCTTTCCGCAGCCTCGTAAAGCCCTCAGCTCGTTTTTGTGAGGACGCGTCACACAGTCTCTCTCCAACTTACTTGAGTGTAATGCAATTTCCTGCAGGTCATGCAATCTAAGAGGCACGTACAAGGCCAAGTAGCTGTATTTTCTGTTCTGCCTAACGCTGACAAGGCCTCTTAAGATAAGGGAATAGAAAATTTCTTATGATATTTATCCCTCTTCATGAGAAAAGTAGTGTATTCCAGTCTCAGAAGCTTGCCACTCGCAACTTCTGTGCTAGCACTAGGGTTTTGCAGCAAAAGGAGTGGAGGGAGAGGAAAGAAGGCATAAAGGCAGTTGCCTTTAGGTGGTTTTAGGATAAACCACTGACAGAAGGGCAAAACCAGTCTACCTCAATGCTATAGAGTAACACTGTTATCTTTGCTGGCTGATTTACAGAAAAATGCTGAAACGGAGATCCTGGTGCAGCGTAGTGTCTTCATTTATCAGTAGGACTTTCCCTCTTGCATTGGGGCATTTTGGCAAACATGTTTTCTTGCAGAGCAAATTCAGAGAGTTTGAGAAACACTGAATCTATTTATCAGTCTGATCTACTGAAACCTTTCTCAAGAGCCTTTTTGTATAAACGGTGTTCAGCCACCTCTTTTAATTCGGAGAGGCTTATCCTATCCTAATCATGTTTTCTGTATCTATAGCTTGGCAAGTATTTTATGTTAAGGAATAAATTAACCAACAAACATAAAGAGAAAGTAATAAGTTCTCTTCCCTAGAGAGCTCACTGAATGTATCTCAAGTGTTGGAAAAGAAGATTAATGATCGCCTTTTTTTCCTACTCTTGGAGGTGAAAAAGCTGAAATTATTTATAGGATTCGTTCATGAAGAAAGAAGTATTGGGGGCAAGACTACATTAAAAAAAGAAAAGGATTTGGGTTTTTTTCTATTTGTTTTGGCATATCAACTTCCTTTTTTCTTTTGCAAGTGTCCTGTGACTCCGTGTCAGTGTTCATCCCACACTGATAAACACCCTCATTCTGCTGTGGGTGCCATGTCTTTAAGGAAGAGACAGGATCTCTGGAGAACAGAGCCCAAAAGTGTCCTGTGTGTATGAGTAGTCATTGCCCAAATTCCCTGATTCAGGTACAGAAAGGTGTAAGAAGTCAGACAGAGGTACCTAAAGCTAGATAGAAATTCTGTTTGTGTTTGATTCCTACATCCTTCTTTATAGGTTTTTTTTTTTCTTGGAGTAGGCAGGCTGACTAGTTAATGGTTCAGTAGGCTTGCTCTCATTAATAAATATTTGGAAGCCTTGATGTTACATGAGCCAATACAAACAACATTATTTCATTCTTATTACTGCTTCCTTCTCCTTCTTCCCTGTTGCATCTTAATCCTATTTAGGATTTAGCCCAGGTCCTGGGCACTGAGCACCAGGAATACATCTGTATGTATTTAAGGAGTGCCAGAATATCATGAGTATCTTTTCTGCTTTGACTTAAGTTCTGGCATAATATAAAAAATGAATGATAATATTAGCTCCTGGCTCCTTCTTTCAAGCATTGGGTAGGTGCATTCTCTCATCCTCCATGGGCTGTAATCATCAATTTATAATTAGGCTTAGATACTTCGCTGTAGGATTCTGTGCACTTTTCCAGCTGGCATATAAACAATAGTTTCTTAATATTCTCAGAAGCTACATCTTTCCCTCCCTGAGGGACTTCATTAATGTATTACCCTCATGTTTTCTAGGTTATCCCAATTCTACACTTTTGTGTTTACAGAAGTAGTTGGATTCACCTAGAACAGGAATTTGAAAGATAGAGTAATTCTAATGTTAAGGTCTATCATGCTGTAGTCTTAAAATTGGTAAAAATTCTAGTGCAAAACTATGCCCTTGTAAGGAAAGGTGTTCTCTGGAATTCTCTGGAAGTCACTAAGGCACATGTTATGATAGCCCAATAATCATACAGGGAGGCCAGTGCTATTCTCACAGTTTCCATCACTCTCCCATGGTGGGACCTGAGCGGTGAGCCAGCTGTGCTAGCTGGGATGATGGAAGGCATTTTTAAGCATTATGCTGCATTTTTTTTGTGATCCTCGAATGAAATATATTAAAATACTCAAATATTGTGGCAGTAAAGCAATATATACCGTAGGTTTGTGGTAATCAGATTTGGTTACTGGGAAAGATACTGTGCACTAATCATCCAAGCATCTCTGGTGTACCTTACAGGATCACAGGGCACCTGCATGCCACCCTTGCTCCCTGTGTATCTGTTTGTAGCAGTTGTTTCTAGGGTAGTACACTGAAAACCTTTTCCTATTTCCAACACAGATTGATTTCTGTTCACAGGGGACCATGGTCTGCCACTGCCACTGACTGCATGCTGAACAGGGTCTTCCTTTTCCAGATAGAGGTGTTGCTTGGTGGGAGGAAAGGAATTTGAATGCAAACCCATAGTTACCCAGTGGGGATGAGGAATCATTTCTTATCATCTCTCCACAATTTCGATCTCAGTGAAAAGCTCAGGGTCTTACATGTAACATCCACAACCTGTGCAGGGAGAGCCTTTGCTGCTTTCCCATAGTTGTGTTATTCTGCTAGGGGAGAGCATGGCTGTATTTGTAGGCTTTTTAGACAAACACTGCCCCAGGTATGCTTTGAGTTTAGTTTGGAAACCTCTCCAGCTCAAAACTAACGAGGGTATGTTCATGCTTATTGGCATGAAGCAATTCTGTAGAGAAACACAAAGCCACCCTCCCACAGAAGAGCTACGGGGTGTGGTGTTACACCTCACAGACATTCCTCAGGCTGTGCCAATTTTTACATAAATACAAAGACTGAGAGTACTGTAAATGGGTTGGCCATGAAAAATATCTCTTTTGTCAGTGAGAGGACAAGGTAAGGTCTGCTAGAAGTTTGTGCCAACCAAACATCCTCCCTTTAAATCTTCACTCAGAGCGAGACAGCGTGCTAGGGCTATTCCAAAAATAACCCCTCTGCTCTTGCTGCCGACGACCAGGGAGGCAGAGTTTAAATCTTAACTCTCCAAGTTATTTTTAAACATCAGTCTTATACTAATCCCATTGAGCAGCTTGCTATGCTCAGAGATGTAGTCATTAACACACAGACATGAGAAAAATACCCTGACATCTGCCCTGGGCTCCACTCAACAGTTCATGTACAACAGCAGGGCTCAGTTAAATGCCTGATTACGGTGAATACCCTGAAAATCTGGCGTTTCCAGCAATCAGACATGCAAGTTAGGGGCTCCACACAGCCCTGTGCAGACTGCTGCTCTGCAAATCAGGCTCTACAAGGCGAGAAGCAAGTCAGGAAAGCAAGTGTGGCAAGGGGCAGCCTGGATGGCTGCTTGTGAAACCCTTCTGTTGGAAACAGGCTCTGCGCCAGGTTTTCCTTTTCTATGATGTTTTCCTTTCAGGTTTGGGTCCACTGTCTACCTCTACCTCTTTTGAAGATATTTTTTTTTCCCCTTTGAACATTGTGTTCTTGTTTTACAGGGAAGCAGAGCCATGGGAGCACACGCGAAAGAAAAGCATTGACAGCTCCAGCATCCAGAGTTCTGTCCTGTCACTTCACTTGCTTTGGGTTCCTTGTGCATATTCAGCACCCTTTACAAGCCCAGCCACTGCTGGCAGCAGTGGGTTTACCAGCTCCTGGTTTCTTTCTGCATTAGAGGTATTATTAGGGCATCACCTGCTTCTGCAAGAGAAGGAAATTACAGAATCACAGAATCACAGAATTATCAAGGTTGGAAAAGACCTAAAAGATCATCCAGTCCAACCATTCACCTATTACTACTAGCTCCCACTAAAGCATGTCCCTCAATACAACATCTAGTCTTTCCTTGAACACCCCCAGGGTCGGTGACTCCACCACCTCCCTGGGCAGTGCATTCCAGTGCCTGACTACCCTTTCCGAGAAGTAGTGCTTCCTAATGTCCAGCCTGAATCTCCCCTGGCGCAGCTTGACACCATTCCCTCTAGTTCTGTCACTGTCTACACGGGAGAAGAGGCCGGCCCCCAGTTCACTACAACCTCCCTTCAGGAAGTTATAGAGAGCTATAAGGTCTCCCCTGAGCCTCCTCTTCTCCAGGCTGAACAATCCCAGCTCCCGCAGCCGCTCCTCGTAAGGCCTGTGTTCCAGACCCCTCACCAGCTTCGTAGCCCTCCTCTGAACGCGTTCCAGGGCCTCAATGTCTTTCCTGTAATGAGGGGCCCAAAACTGGACACAGTACTCGAGATGCGGCCTCACAAGTGCTGAGTACAGGGGGACAATTACCTCCCTGTTCCTACTAGTGACACTATTTTTGATGCAAGCCAGGATGCCGTTGGCCTTCTTGGCCACCTGCGCACACTGTCGGCTCATGTTCAGCCGTGCATCAATCAGTACCCCCAGGTCCATTTCCTCCACACAGTCCTCCAGCCACTCCGCCCCAAGCCTATAGCGCTTGCTATAGGAAGCCTATGTAGCAATTGCCTATGTAGCAATTGCAACCTAATTTCCTTAAAAAGATGGAGAAGCTTTTTTCCTTAAAAAAAAAAAAAAAATCCCAGCTTGTTGATGCCTAAGAAACCTCTGGAACACTTGCTGAGCTGGTTGAAATACATAAGCCCAAATTAGATTCTCAGCAGTTGGTTACAGAAACTTGTGTCTAGACTATTGATCAGTCAAGAAGGATGGCTGTTGAAAAAACGTGGTGATGTATAGCCACGTTTCACAGGCTAACCTTGCCCATGCGTGCTTCAGGTGACAGACCAGAGCTGTAAAGTGCCTGCATTAGTGTTAAAGGGAGGCACATTTTTTTTTCTTTAACATAATTCATCTTTTTCCTGCAACCCATGTGCCCCATTTGGAGGGCTATGTCATGTCTGAGCCTGCACATCCACACTGGGAGAAGAAAAGGGAACAAAAACCTTTCCTAAGCCAAATCCCCCTCTGGAATGCATCAGACCATCGTGCTGGCTGTCCCCACTCCGTGCAGCTGCTCAGTCCAGCCAGGTCTGCCCAGAGCTGCTGCTCATTGCCACCAACTTTCTGAGCCAGCTCTTTGCCCCTTGCAGCACCAAAGGGTGAGCATTGCCATGTGGAGTGTACAAAGCCTTGCTGAGAGCTGTCTCAAAGCCAAGCATAACTTTGAGGCTTTCCTTGCTTTTTCTGGGGGAAGTCAGGTGCTTCAGGAGAAGATGCACTCTCTGGGGCAGTGGCTGTGTGCTACATTACTTGTGTTTTCAGGCATCTAATGTTTAAATAAAACTGCAGACCATTAGTAGACTACAGACCCCAAGAAGTGGACCTCTGGGTTGAGTACATATGTTGTAGCACATTTTTCAAAATTGGAAGCTGCACAAAAAGCAGAAGATACTGAGGCTGCCACAAGTGGTGGGTGTGAAACCAGCATCTCCCAACAGAGTCAGCAGTCTCATAAATGAGAGTCCCAAGGTGCCGTGGCTTCATACTGATGGCACGAGTATCTGCTGCCAGAAGGGTCCAGGAAGTCTGTGCTTACTTCTGTGAAATTCCCAAGTACAGTGTAAACTCCCCCTGAAACAGGGCATTGCTACTTTCAGAGAGGAATCAAACACAGAGAGCCCAAGGAAAGAATCACAAGGAGTGGATGAGCATGCATCTGCCTTTTAGGTATTTAAACCCATCACTGAACTCCTCAGACTCACCTTTCAGGAACCACTCAGTCCCAGAGACAGCTGTGTCACTGGGAAAAAATAATAACTCAGATCAGGTCCTGGATAGAGGATTCAGCAGGCAAATAAAAGCATGTTGATTTTATTATATTTTATATAATAGTTTGTAGCAAATTATCATGGTATTCCCTTCATGTGTCTTCTCACCAACACAACACAAAGACTAGACACAAGCTTGGTGATTCCAGGTTGTGGCAACTATGACATAATGGAAATTATTTTGCTGGCATCAGAGAAAATGAAAGATTTGAGAAAAAAATTGTTTGGCTCAGACAGACGAATTTCTTTTCATCTTTTCATTTTAAAGTTGGACTTGAATAAAAGACAATAAAGATGGAAACTGGCAATTGGTTATTGAAAGCTTTGCGTGCTGCCCATTAAAAGAATTATTAATGGCCCACCATGGGGCAAATTTGCATTCCAGTTGAGTATTGGAAATTAGTTTAATTACTGCAAAGCACTACTACTTAAAAAAGAAAGGTACTTCAGAAAAGAAAGTGTTCTATGGAAAATTAAGATCTCAAAATAAGATCTTACTCTGGAGGAGTTTTTTGTCTAAGCTAGTCTGCTTCTTCAGCAGAGGAATATGGTGCTGGGAAGCTTTTGAAAGTCTCTTTTAAAATAGCAAAGGGGATGAGTCTAGTGGAGCACGTGTCTGTCATGGGGTTTCTGATTAATACTGTAAGCTGGGAGGGAGACTGAGCAGCTGATTTCCACGCAGCCCAGGATCCCTCTGGAGGACAGGGGGGCTTTGTTGAGATGAGGAGGAGAACATCTCCACAAAGACATGGAGCAGAGACCACCAGCCCAGCAGCCTAGGCAGCTAGGGCCTCTTGGATCAGGGGAACTTAACAACCCTGGTTTTGTCATACAGGATGTGTCTATAGACACAACCTCTGCCTTATTGCCCCAGTGAGTGCTCAGCAGAGAACAGTGCTAAAGTCATGCTTTTAGTTTTGATTTTTAAAAAAATAAGGAGATTTTCTTATTCTTGAGTATCTACACTTCTACCCCCATTACTATCTGCATTTCCACACATGAAATCAAGCACAGTTTCAGCCACGGTGCACGGGGGGTTTGTTTAGAAGTTGACTCTCAAGACTGAAGGCTGCACAAGTGAGGCAGTGTACGTAGCAACCTGTCCCAGGCACCAAGACCAAAGTTGCTGCTAACTTCTCCCCGCAACAGAAATCTGTTTGGAAATTTGGAGGCAAAGTACACAGACAATGAAACTGAATCCTAAAATAAGCACATCAGGGCTACAGAGGCTCAGAGACAGCAGTTCTGCTTTAGGTGCGTTAAAGGAATGGGGTTTTTTTCCCTCAGGCTGCAGCAGGGGAGAGGCAGATTCTCCTCTCAGCTCATTGGTACAAACTTCTGAAGGCAGGACAGTGATACCTGTTTTAAAACAGGGCTTAAAAACATGGCTGTGTGCCTGCAGGGGTGGCGACAGACAATTTTCCTTTCTGGTGAACAAATACAAAAACGGTCTAATAATCCACTTCAGTATCTTTGATGACCTGGATCCTGCCCTTCCATGCGGTCTAATTTCCTTGTAAAATGTGATATTTTATCCCTTGTCATAGGCAGGGTCACACAGACAACTGACTGTAGCTTTCGTGTCTGTGACATCTTTTCACTACCGTAGGCACCACTAATTGAATAGATCATAATCATGTTGCTCTGCTGACGTGAATATCACGACGACCAGGACAGGCCATTTGAGAAATCATAAAATGAAAGAAAACATCTGATCCTCCATGCAAACCGCTGTCACTCGAAGGATTTTGCCATACAAGCTGTGACACTGATGGAAACCCAGAGCAGAATGCAAACCGGCTTTAAATACGTGCAACTCATCCCTTCGGCTCCACCAAGTCATCAAAAGAGGAACAGACACACGAAATGATTCATGCAAGAAACCCAGAACGCTGCAGAATTCATCCCACTGCTGTGACAAGCTCCTTTTAGTTTCATCCGGCTTATTTCCAATGCAAATCCCTTTCAAGAGAGGACAGCGCATCCGTGTCCTACCTAGGTTCCGTGGGATGCAGCACGAGTGACATGCCTGGACCTGGGCAAGGACTAGCAATTACAGTGCAGCGTTTCATGAATTTGGGGATTCTGCATTACAGACCCTCAGCTGGGAGGCGTCAGCACCACAGGCACCATTTCTGCAGGAGTCAAGTTTTAAGTCAATGAAGCATCTCCCTGAAGGGCTACTGGGCCAGAGTCAAAAGCTAAGGAAGGTTTAGATTAGATGTTAGGGGGAAGTTTTTTACAGAGAGAGTGGTGAGGTGCTGGAACAGGCTGCCCAGAGAAGTAATGGATGCCCCGTCCCTGGAAGTGTTCAAGGACAGGTTGGATGGGGCTCTGGGCAACCTTGTGTAGATCCAGGCCTGGAGGTTGGTGGCCCTGCCTGTGGCAGGGGGGTTGGAGCTCTATGATCCTTGGGGTCCCTTCCAACCCAGACCATTCTATGTTTCTATGATTCTAAGCAGTGCAAAAGGAAGCATTTCTTATAGGCAATATAGTAAAGGGGAAAAAAAGAAGAATAAAAGAGGTTTTTGACCTGCCCTGATTGCATTCTCCTGCAGTCACTCTCTACTGTTGCTGGCCTGAAGGTCCCCTTTGCAGTTCTACACTTTTTGAGCAAAATCCTGGAAATATGGAAGGAGATCAGAGTGGTTTGTCACCAGCAATTGGACACAGCAGCAGCAGGGAGGACCTGCCAGGGCTTCCTGGGGGTACAGCACAAAGAAAACGTAACTGTGTCTTAAATCTGCCGGTTGCCACCAACCACGTCTCCTCCTGAAATCCTACATGCTGTTACTGAACAATGAGTAAGCTGCGAGGCACAGGGAGTCTTTCAGGAAACTAAAGCTGTGTGTGATGAGTTCAAAGCCAAGGGGACAAGGGAAGCACTCGCTCACATGGGTACACAGCAACCCTTGGTGCCAGCTCCCAGCTGCTGGCCTTCACCCTTCCTCCTAGCAGAAGGGGAGCTCAACACCGACATAGGCACAAACACTTCAGCATTACGGCAAAGGACACAGCAGCATGAACTCCCATGGCCCTTACACAAGTTTCATAAAATTCTGCTTGTTTCCAAATGTTGTATCTCGTTGTGATGAAAAAAAAAAACCCACCAGCAGCCTCCCTTTTTTTTTGTAAGAGTAACTTTATACTCAGCGTTGAGGCATAAAAGCATGAGCACGTAACCTGGGCACAACTTAGTAAAACAGAAATTAATCCCAAATTAACAGAACACAGAATGGGTTTTAAGCAGCCCTTAAATCCACGTCTACTCCACAGCTACGTCTTTTGAAGGCTTGGTTTGACAGCCCTAAAGATAAAAGGCGCAACACTTTTTAGAAACAGTACAAAGGCTTTTAAAAGGCTTTCAGAGCCTTGTAATCCTACTTGTGTGTTCTGACAATCTTCCTCAATTAAATACTTCCCTTAGCATCAAAGATGCCCGTGGTGCTGACAGGAGCTTGCCATGGCACTTCTCCTTCCCAGAACCACCGTAGTCTTGCCCACATCTCTGGGTGGGTTTCTCTGCTGGAGGTTTGCTCGGTGGGGGAGGGAGGTGTGAGCAAAGAGGCTTGGCCTTTGTTTGGTTTAGCTTTTTCAGGCATCAGAACACCCCATAAGTAATGTTTGCTTTAGATTTTGGCCTCCTAACTCCTTCTCCCCTTTAGTATCTGTATGGCCGATCCTCGCTGGTGTTTCTACCATCACCATACCTTGCACCTGCGCTATCCACAACCCATTTGATGAACTTCCTGATACTGCCAACACAGAAGTGACTAATAGTTAGGGATTTTTTTTTTTTCTAAAATTACTTTGTTTCCCTCTTTTAGTTCCACAAGAAGTCTTGCTGACTGTAGTCTATGTTGCATGGTAGGAGAAAATGGTAGGAAAGGTCTGCTACCCCAGTTGATACGGGGGGAGACAACAGTAACTCTCCTACACAGCTTCTTTCCGCTTCAAGCAGTGGACGATGACTGAGCGCAGGGACAGCTGAAGATAAGTTAGAGGAGAAAAGGAAGCCAGATGACAAAAATAAAGGCAGTTTCTCCTTGGGAATGATCTAATATCTGAAGAACTGAACTCTCACTTCCTTGTCCTTTGTCTTCCGCTTGTTGTTACCAATGTTGTCACACAGAAGTCAGGAAGGAAACCAGACAGAACCATTTTAGGGAGATAATGTTATTTGCCAGTATCTGAGACTGCTAGTAAGAATCACTGTTCTCCTTCCCTGCTAAGAGGTTTTTAACAGATTCTTCTTAGCATAACCTAAAAATGAAGGAAATATCTGAGGAAGGCTGGGTTCCTTCTCATTGTTTAACAGTAGCAATAGCTTACTCATCTCATAAAAGCCATTTAATTAGGGCTGACTTCACACAAGGGAGATGCATTTCAGTTTCTGCCAAAAGCATCCCTGAAGCCATTGACTTAGGACCAAATTCTGTTTGCTTCAGACTTGGTTCCTGCAGCTTGCTCTGACTATAGTGGTACCTGCAAGTCTGCACCCCACCGTTGCTGGCTGCTGGCTCCCCAAGCCCCCCTGCAGGTGTGAGCAGAGAAATGGGCTATTCTCAGGGAGCGCTGAACTTCAGCATCTGTGCGCAAACCAGATGCACTAGCTGCTGGCAAAACAGTAGAGGAAGGTCTCCTCCTCCTCCAAATGTAGAAAACTCCGTAGCAAAGCACCATCTCACATCTGTGAGAGAAGATCCAGGTACATATTTATCTACAGCTCCTCATATGTCACATCTGCCTGGAAAAATGGGGTATTTTATCACAGTTTCTACAGCCCTCTCCCTGCAGAGCACGAGGAGAACCCACAGGAGCATCACCCCCAGGTGTGTGGCAGCACCATGCTGCCTTCAGGGACCACCACAGAGTCACAGATCAGTGGGGGTTGGAAGGGACAGCTGGAGATCATTTAGTCCAACCCCTCTGCTAAAGCAAGATCATCCAGAGCAGGTGGCACAGTATCACATCCAGGTGGGTTTTGAATATCTCCAGTGGAGATAGAAGGAGACTCCACAGCCTCTCTGGGCAGCCTGTCCCAGTGCTCTGTCACCCTCAGAGTAAAGACGTTTTTCCTCCTATTGAGATGGAACTTCCTGTGTTCCAGTTTGTGCCCATTGCCCCTTGTCCTGTCACTGGGCCCCACTGAAAAGAGGCTGGCCCCATCTTATCCACCCTTTATATATTTATAAACATTGATGAAATCCCCCCCATCCTCTCTTCTCCAGGCTAAACAGACCCAGCTCTCTCAGACTTTCCTCATACAAGAGATACCCCCTCATCATCTTTGTTGTCCTCCATTGGACACTCTCCAGTAGTTCCCTGTCTGTCTTGAACTGGGGAGCCCTGTCCAGACGTGGCTTCATCAGAGCAGAGGAGGTGGACAGCCTCCCCCACATACTGGCACTTGCAAGGGCTTCTGCAGCTGGGAGCTCTGGTCTAGGGGACAGCGGTGTGTGCAAGCCTTGCTAACCCTTCCTGCCTCAGTGGTCTCTGTGTGCCTCAGAATTAGTGAGTGTTCCTCTTAAAATAACATACCCCAAATTTCTGGTACATCTGCATAACCCCGCAGTGGATTGATAGACAGTTTTAGCCTTCAGAGTTTGGGAGATGACTTTAAAATATTAAAATGAGTGGGAGTTAGGGTCTAGGTAACTCACATACAGGCTCACTGGGTTGTTTGCTGTCAAGAGAAACTGAAATACCTCCCAACTGTAAACTAAAGTATTGTGCCACGCCAAGCAGGTTAAAGCGTGACCACGAGCACACACCAGTGCCTTGGTTTACAGGACAGGCTTTCTTTGCTTCTCCAGGGACCCGTTTCACAGCAGCCAAATACCCTATTCCACAGCACCCTGCAATGCAAATTCCAACCGTGGGCTTGCAGCTCTGCTAATTTTCAGGCAGCTGTATTAGCCAAGCTGGAAGATTGAAATGGCAAACCATGAGTGAAATTAGTGTACTGTGTTAGAGGAAGAGCATTCAGGCTGACAGCATAAGTAAGACACTATTCTATCTATCCTGTTTAGCAATCCTTTTTCTTTATATTCCCATTTACGCTATATTAACTATTTATAAGAGATGGCTTTGAATCCCCTTTGCAGTCAGCATGCGTACATCCCATCTCCAGACTTGCAGCTATTTATTGAGGCTCCATAGCCAGGCAAACATGCTGTGGGTAATTGCTACTGTGAGGGTTTCAACTGAACAGGTAAAAAGTGTTTGTTTTAAGCAGCTTTACAAAACAGAAAAGGGAAAAAAAAAAAAAAGCCGTTTTCCCACCTCCCCTCTTTCATTTATGCACAATCCAAATTCATTTAGGTAAGACTGCTAACATGTGCTCAAGGAATAGGTGTTAAGCTGGGGAGAACCAACTGAATCTCATGTTTTGGAACTGGTAAAATTACTTTTTGTCTGTATAGGTGGTGCATGTGCCGTGCCTGCGAGGAGCAGCGTGCAGTCTGGTACTGCACCCTGTTGGTCTGTTGCATTATGGAAGCCCAAGCACATTCTCGGTGCAATGTCTTTTTATATTAAACACTCCTTTTAGTCAAGCTGCATCCAAACGGAACACAGAGACTGGTGGGAAAGAAAGAGAAAGAAACTGATGTCCTGGCAGAGAGAGTGGGACCTACAAAGGTGAGAAGAAAAAAATCGGGTTAGAAAAGCGGTTGAGATGGAAGTGTTCTCCCTCCCTGGTTACTGGGTGGAACAGGAAAAAAAAACAATGAGCAAGCAAGGAAAAGGGAAGAAGGTTTTTGTGCCACTTGTATGGAAGCAAGAGGAATGTTTTAAATCATTAGAAAAGGGTGATGACTCAAAAGAGTGACTCACGTGGTTCAGGCATCTACAGAAGAGCAAGTTCAGGAGAACCTGACCAACTCAAATTCCAGAGAACATGATGAAGAACATGTTTGACTCAGTCTTATTGCCATGAGCATATGACCACTTCAACTCAGAAAGATGACATCAGAGCAGCCTCCCAGCACAGGGGGAAGAACAGGCTTCCTGCAAAGGGGCCAAGGCAAAGGACCAGAGTGCCAAGGGGCTGGAAGCTGCAGAAGGAGGCCCATATGGTCAGAGTCCCATCGTGAAGTGGACAGCAGGATCAGAGAGATTGCACCTCTTGCAAAACAAATGAGGCGGAGAGGTTGAGAGGCAGAGAGGTTCAGAGGTTAGGGCACTTCTCTGCAGAGGAGTTTCACCAGCACAACCTGCTGATCCTTTGGCAATGTGCTCTTATGGCACTAACACTATAGCTGAGCCAGGAAACAGCATGTACTCATTGGGTGGGTAGTCTTTGCCCAAGCAGTCTGTAAAAAGAAACTCATCCTGCTGGAGCCATGGATGCAGTAATGGCACAAGATTGTAACTTCACACAGGGCTTTGGTCCTACCAACTCTTTCCTGAACCAGTTCTAATGGTTATCTGTTTTGTGCCACTGCCTGCTCAGCGGGGACCTCGCAGTCATTACAGAGATCAGCCAGTGGCTGTTACATCCTTGCTTGCTCCCACGGTGCCACCCACCATCCTCACCTACAGAGACCTAGGAGAGATCCTGGTCCTGCCTGGCCTTTGCTTTAATCAGCCTTGGCCCGAATAACTTACCCTAAGGCTACACAGGATAGAAACAAATGCCAAAGATAGGCAGCTGGCTCTAGTCGCTAGGACCTTAAGGGAATGGCTTTTAGGGTGTTCATCTGGTGAAACCACAGTCTGTGGCAGTGGTGTTTTAAATCCTCTGCCTTGTAACAATGTCAGTTAGGATTGTTTTTTTGTTCTCCTTAAGACACAAGTTTTTGTGACTGTCTCATGACTTACTTGGAATTTAAACTAGGACATGGTACAAGCTATACATGCCTGATCATCCAAGTGCCCACTTCTCAGGTAAGTGCATGATTTGCAATGATCTGCTGTGACTCAGTTTATGCATCAGATTAAAACTGCTACCAAA